>CAJUYH010000021.1:29061-148798 GCA_910591685.1 Galerucella tenella
TGTTATAGTGTCAATAGCCCTTAGCTTGCTAGATTATACCGTGTCACCATAGAACTTTGAACCGGATAGTGTAATTGAACCTTATACTGTTTACTCTGCATTTTTATTACTTCATTCAACTTTGTATTTTTACCTTCAGTCTAGAATTAATGGTTTTACTAATCGAACGTCTTTGACATATTGTATATTTTTTAAATAAAACTTTTTAAAAAGTACCTTACGGCCTTTCGTAATTTAAGTTATATATATATATCAACGTGCGTAGAGAACAGATAAATAAATGTCTATTGTTTCAGTTGTAGTCAGTACTCGGTTACCAACTCCTAAACAACTTCATTATGTCAATAACAAAAGCAGTAGTACCATTTTGGAAGCTGGCGTTTTGAAATGATAGACATTCTTAATTGATAAAGATTGTATTTAATACATATTTTACATCACTTCATATACACTAGAACTGCAGATAATCCTCGAGTTTGACAACTTCACTGAAAAAAAAAAATAAATACTGAGTATTAGAAAATATATAAATTGTTCATTTTGTTGTGTGTGGGATATGTGGAAGGAATTTGCATTTATATTTTAATATTCGTTAAATTCACGTATTTCATCACAGAGCCTAAAATACATTCGCTGTTGACATAACCAAGATAATATTTGATGGAATTCATTTTTCATTAAATCAAATAAAAACTTTTCAATATAGAAATGTAGTTAATGCAGCCAAAGAATAGATGAGTGACACGTTTATTAATAATATTACTGACGAATAATAAAATGAAATAGAAAGCCTTCATAAAAACTGAGCAAAATCTAATATTCGTCGGTATTTAATACAAAAACTACCACATTCATTTGAACGGAATTTACAACTATTGAAAGAATACGATTTACTGTTGGTAGCTTTCTTATTATATTTATGTTTATCATAATAATATGTCATCCCCATTGTCCCAGCTTTCTCTGAGTCTTGTATATTATAGGTATACTCACCTGTTTCTCTTTGATATTAGTCGGTCTGAATTTCAACAGCCTGGACTAGGAGGACAGCAAGGTGGGCACGGACAGCATGGGCCTATTTGCAATGTATATGGGGCGTTCATAACTTGGACACAATTTAATAAAGGTGCATCTGGTTGAAGCAACGGTAGGTAATCAAATATGTATAAAGGCATTTCCAATTTTGGGATTATAAATTCAAAACGGGAATTAGAAAGTCACTTTGAAATTTTGCTTAAGTGTCAAATTGATTTTTATTGTTTTTTTGAGTCAAAATAGTTCGAGTTGCTATGGATGGTGAGGCAATGAGACAGTATAGCAGGGTAGGGGATCTTTGAAGGCGCGAGGGTGCTGCCACATAGGGAGTCCCGTCAGTACTGAAATTTCTAATTTATTGAGAACTGTAGCGCCGTTAGTGGTTGTTGCAGATTCTTCCACTTGTTATATCCGCGCTGACATCCTGACGTGTTATCTATGACCCTAACCTGACAACTGCCTGACTTGTATCGTGAGTTTGTCCAGTTTTCGTTTTTAAAAACTATTTTGCTTATTTGTGTGTGAGTTGGGTATTCGTAGTTGGTTTTTATTGTTTATAGTTGGACTTTTATTTTAAGAAACAATGTCGAGAATATGTTTTGTGAAGAACTGTAATGTGATGAGGTGCACCCGGTAAGCTCTATCTTTATAAAAAAACATGTTTGATTAAATAAAAAGCTTTGAATTTCTCAGCATTGTTGTTGAATTCCGAACATTCATTTATCTTTATGTTTGTCATTGAAATATGTAAAAAAACGTTCCATTTATTGTATACTTTTTTTATTCAATAAAATATATACTTAAGCTTGATGATTATTGCTTTAGTTTCCTCACTTCAGGCATTATATGGTCCATTTTTTGACATTTCATTTGATTTTACTTGACTATTTGATTGTTATTATTGTAATATCAATCAATATTTAGATGAAATATCGAAAAATGGACCATAAATGTCATTTTGCAGTAAAAGTGAAATTACAGTAATTCTGAATATGCCACCAAAAACTGTGAAATTACAGGAATCTTGTTTTTCGGCTGTTAGCGAAGCTCACAACCATCTGATTTGTGTTAGAGGTACTGACGGGACTCTCAAGGTGGCGCCACCTGTACAAGTAGAGGGCGCCACGGGTCAGTTTCCCATCTATAAGTATTTTTTTATCTATGCAGTATAGCTCAAAATTTGAATCTACGGAATTAGATTTCTTGAGAAGGTATGCGAAAGCAATAAAGAAATTCCTGTTTCGTACTAAATTGTCTCATTCAACAATAACCTGCTGGCGACTGCACTGAGAAAAAGACCATTATAAAATGGAGGAAGAAAATTTTCTAATGGTTTCCAAGACATCGCGTTTTATTTAAATCACATTTGAATTTTGAAGTTTGATTTTAATTTGAAGAAATTCTTAAATTCATGTTTAAAAAATGGCCTGTTGTAGCCCCTGCTGTTGTGATCCATGCTGCCCCATTTTAAATGATTGCTGTTCCCCACCTCCCTGTATTGTGAGTATCGTTAAAAGATTAAAAATTATTATTCAAATCGTTGAAAGCAGTGTTTATAAAGCACTTAAAAACGTACCCAAAACTCAGACCCTTTCTTTGCTAGGGTGTCTTCCGTTTCATCACCTAAAATACCTCACTGCCCCCAGACCCACGATAATATGAGTGATATTTATATCTTAATTAAGAAATACTCAAAGTGGTAATCAGTTTGTAATGCTTGGGATGGTGGGGAAGAGATATTCCCAGTCCCAATTCTGAGTAGTATGAAAGCAAATTATTTCAAAATTTGATATTACCATGCAGAATTATCACAGATATCAGTTGCCCTTATGAAGCCCAAAATGCATCTCTAGAGGCTCCTTCTTGGAGAGCTTAGTACTGGAAAATCACTCCTTCTTTTGTCAGGGTGTCTGCCGTCTCTTCACCTCAGTGCCTCGGAGCCCACAAATTAAAACATAGAAAGTGGGAGTGAGGAAAAGAGTATCCAGAAGATTTACCTTCAAATTTGATATCACTTTACACAAATTTTAATATGAATTTATTCAACAGCCTTCGCCTCCATGCTGTCCGGCAATGTGCCCCCCTGTACCGTGCGTTTATGTCCCAGTGGTGACCCCAGCAGTTTATCGGATGGTATCTGAACCCTTGAATTGTGAAAAATAATTTCTGTTTTATTTTATGCATTAAAAAAATTTGGAAATTATAATTTGATTCATTCACAAATTGATATTTCTGGAATATATTCTATTTTGATATTAATTGAAAGCGAGGTACAGTTACTAATTTGGTTGAGATGAAGGAACAAAGTAACAAAGGTTGTGTTTCACTTATCCCCCACAGAGGGATTAAATCGGGATTGATCCCAACAAAATAAGACCGCGAGAAAGCGGAAAATTATAAATAATTAGGAACAAAGGGAGCAAAAAACAAATTGATTTTCATTTGGTTGTGTAAATATTCTCTCTAATACCTAAAAACTACTTAAATGGGGAAAATACCCTCCGGAAAATGTGAATAACTTCAAGTAGTACATTTTATTTCAAGATGGATGGAACTAGCATTTTCTACTGATTTTAATATAAGTTCAGGAAATAAGTTTAAAGTGTACCTATATTAGCTGGATAATAAGTAATTCAAAAGCTCAAAAAAGCAATTGTGAGAGATATTATTATAGTTCGTTGTATTATTTAGTTTGAGGTTATATTAGAAATTAGTGTGAATGTTGACTAGTGTCATAAACTCGTACGTACTAGACGTACTAGAAAAATCCATTTGCCACAACGAGGTGAAAGAAAAAGGAGAAAGATTAAGCGTGGTAGCCACATTTGTGACATTAGTCATCAATTCTTGTGTCAAATTGAAAAATGGTGATTCTCAGTATAAATTTAAGTTGATATTAGCTTTGTTCGCGGGTCTGATTACGAGCTAATTCAGGGACTGATCGCATGCGCATTTTCAAAGTTGTCGTTCGCGGTTTGCTCAGTTCTGAATTTTTAGCAATAGTTCTGTGTTCGCGGGTCACAGTGATTCAGTAAATTATTGATTCGTAATCAGTCCTAGCAGGGGGTCTATTCTCAAACAGTGACATTTTTTGTCGCATGCGAGATTTTACTTTTTTGTATACATCCTTGATTGACAAAAGTATCATCTCGCATGCGACAAAAAATGTCACTGTTTGAGAATAGACCCCCAGTTCTCTGATTTTGGTAAGGACTGAAAGTTCAGTTCGGCCGCTCATGCGCAAATGATCGATATGTTAGTTGTTTCATTCATTATCTTATTTTAGTTGTTTCACTTGTTTATTGCATAGACCACGTTTATTGTTTGCTTTGTTGTGTTTGTTGTTAAAATAACAATAGATTACACATATATTCAATTATTTACCTCTTTCTGCTTCGCACATTTTGAATAAATATTTTCTTTAAAAATTAAAATCTGTATACAACACAAAGAAAAGGGACAAAGGGAATCACAGTGAATGGAATGGCGAAAAAAGTTACAGTTAGCTGTCAGAAGTGTGGTGTTTTGTTTTCTTCAAGTCCTGAAAGGTAATCACACAGGGTGATCTGTGGTTCTCTAAGACCTAAGATCGTTCGCGGTATACTTGGAACTATTTGCTGGTTCGGAACTAAGCATGCGCTCTAGACAATGTACAGTTAATTCCAGACTGATTCGGAATCGGTTCGGATTGTGACCCGCGAACATAGCTATTGAGTTGTACAATAGTGTTTTGAGACTGCTTTTATCCAATATAAACCACCTTAAAAAGATGCATAATATTAGAGTTTTTCTCTCCCCTAATTGAATTATTTAATGTATGCCTCTGGTTTGTTTACGTTTCAATGGAAGTCGGCCATATTCAGAAGCCACTTTGGTCGATGATTCTTTATACTGTTATGTTCTCTCCTCTCTCTCTCTTACCTCGTTGATTTCCCCGGTTGGAGAAACTTGGAAATTCACAGATATATTTAATACATTCCGATAGATGGCGCAAAGCGTACCATTTCTTCCAGTAAGTAGAAAAACGCCTTTTCCTAACATTCTTCATCCCTGAACGATGCTAAGCAACACAACCTGTCAAACATTTATAACTCATACACAATCAAGATCTAAATTCTCAGTAAAATAAAATGTCTTGCTGTCCTCCCGGCTGTTGTGTTCCTGTTCAAGCCTGTGGTTGTCCAACTATGCCTGAAGTTATTCTACAGCCATATCCACAACCAGTTATCGGACCCCTTATAGGAGGGTTTTCTATTCCCAAGACGTCTCCTCCTTTTTGTTGTTCTACATGCTGTCCGGGCTGCCCGGGCCCCTATTGTTAGGTAAATACAAAACTTGAGTTATGTAGAATTTGTAGAATGTAAAAATAAAAGTTTCTCCTTTATTTCCATTTTATTTTGAGCTTTTGCTCTTTGTACTGAATATTCTTGGGATTTGAATATCTTTTCGCTTTATTCTGGTTCCAGCGAAACCTATCAGTTTCTAAGGAGAGTCTCAGGAACTAGTAGCTCATTTAGTCCTATTTCCCGGAGGAATCTCAAAATATCTTAGGCTTCAGCTCAGGTAAGTGCTACTCTTCTATCCAGTAATCTCCCAGATGCTGTTCCCTCGGATTCTGGAGTGGTGCAATTAGAAAGTATGTGGATGGAGGTTTCTCGTCCCATGCCACAATATCTACATTCTCCTTCCTCCACTATTTTGAGCCTTTTGAGGTGCCCATTCAGGATCCATGTTAAAACTCTCAGCGCAGTTTCACTTTAACTCATGCATCCATTTGATCTCAATAGGTTGTAGTCTCTCAGAAGAATCTTTGATTGAATAAGCCCAACTAAATCTTTCCAATGGTCAAATCTTTTTTTTCTCGGCTTCACCTATTTTTCCCAATATTACACTGGGACTGATTCCGCGAAAGTGTATTTGAGTCTCTCTCCTCGCTAGCTTATCTGCTATTACATTTCCTTCTATTCCAGTGAGTCCTAGAGTCCTGGAGTTCCGGAAACTTGCGTTTGCTGAACGATTATTGAATTTGAATTCAAGTAAGTTACTCACCAGAGGTATACGATATACTGGTTAATTGTTAACTGCTTTCCTTCAGCCTCAATCATAATCTGTGTTAACATGGGTATTATTTGTATAAGTATTGACTGAGCACGGCCTGAAGCATATATGTTTTCAACGCATTCATGAGTTTTGCTTATAAATACGGGCCTAGGAAATAATTCAGTATTTGATGGAAAAAATGATGCATCACTTTGAATTTGTATAAGCCACGTTTGAGGTTATAGTTGTAGGAAAAAAATCCAAACTACATTATGGAAACAAACAAAAGTGAGAAACAGAATTAAAACCGGTTCGTTTACTTTAGTTAATTATAAATTATATTGCAGCTTCAGTTAATTCATTAAAAATAACTTTAAAGCCACATACTGCACTGTATCTGGATAATTAAAGTGAATCAAGTCGACCACTAAGAGTAACCTACTCGCATCAATATAATTATCTAATATCCAATATTATCACTACCGGAACAATGCAGCTTTAATGCTCCGCTCACAATGGAAAACATAATTCAAATTTGCTGTATATTTGTTCAGGTAAAGTAACCCTTAACGGTTATTCCTACACAGTTGGAATGCGAGAAGTTGCGCTTTGAAAGCGTATGCTTGGGATAGTTAATTCCATTAGTAAGGAACTGATGTGTGCTTAGAAATTTCAAGACGTGCACCGTAGGTTTGTGTATTTCCTGTTTGTTGAATTAAATTGGGAACTCGCTTATGCTTTGACGTGCATTTAATTTCCAAAAATTTCCATATGTTTGTTTTTTAAGTTTTTTGAAAGCACTTTCAATCATTTTGTTAAGGCTTATGAATGTTTTGATGTACAAATTATCACAGAGGAAGGAAATTCTTGCAACTGTATGACACAAAGTTTTAATGACAGCCCCAAATTATAGAGAATTGCTTGAGCATAACTATTTTGATATACAAAATATGACTGGAAGAAATTCTTTCTGCCATAGTATGCAAAGTTTTATTGACGCAGCTTTGAATTAAACACGATTGCTCGAGCAAAACTTATTCTTTCAGTATTAACAATACTCTGGTGAGATCGTATTTGAATTTTGCTCTGGATAACATTGAAGTTCTTGCAGGTACAGAGCTCTGCCTCCACACTCCAGGATCTCAAAAACTGAAAATGACTGAGCACTGGAAAAAAGAGCAGAGTCTCTAACACGTCCAGGTATGATTTTATTAGCTTTGTTATTGCTTTTGGGATACCATTTTGTATATTAAGGCGTTTTGCCAGACTGTATCATATGCCTTTTCTACATCTAGAAGGACTATTCCAGTCTGTTTATTTTCATTAAATGCGACTTTTGCTTCGTGCACTATTCTGGCTGCTTGTAGTTCTGTTGTTCTTTTGGGTTGAAATCCAAATTGGTCAGATCTAATGATGTTATTTTCTCTTAAATGTTTTTTAATTCTCTTATGTATGATGACTTCCAGTACTTTTCCGATTGTGCTCAGTAAAGATATTGGTCTGTAGCTTGTAGTGTATTTCGGATTCTTGTCAGCTTTCTTAATTGGAATGATTGCTGCTGTTTTCCAGCATTTGGGGTAGTGACTCTTCCTTAAGCAGTGATTGAATTTATAATATATTTGTACCACTGCTTTCCTGGGTAGTTCTTTTAATACTTTCGGTTGAATTTCATCTAGTCCTGCTGCTTTGAATGGTCTGATTTTTCCAATGATTTTTTTAATTTCGTTGGGAGACGTTATGTAGTTTTTATCTACGAAATGTTCTCCGTCGATTACTCCTTTTGTTCTTTGGTTTACCATTCTCGTTGTTTCTGGGTCAGACATATTATGGTTATGTTTATGTATTCGTTCAAAGTATTCACCAATTTTTTTAATTTTTTGTCTTTGGTCTGTATATAGGACGTTGTTTTTCAATATTGGTGGGATATTTTTTGCCCTTTTTCTGTTTCTGATCATATTCCATACATTTCCTGGCCACCGAGCAGATCATCGGGCAGTGGTACTGACATGAGCATCGATAGCGCAAGTTATATGTTAACATACTTGTGCTGCCCTTTTTCACAGATTGAGGAATATTATAAGCAAGGTATTCTACTCAGTTTCAAACGAGAGTCCTAGACCCCGCCCTCCTTTCGCTGTTAGATTTGAAGGAATTTAATATCCGCGTTCTGCAAGTGTATGAATGGGAGTTTTTTCTTACATTTCACGAAATTTACATTATTTTTCCCCATTTTAGTCTCATCTTTTTGCCCGTTCAGACGGCGATGTACTAATACCTACCTGTCAAAAGTCTTGTTCTGATTTATACATTCTCTTGATCTCCCTGGCCCAATGCAACTCGCTTCTGACTTTATATTTTGGCAGATGGCATTTATGAGTTAGTTTCAAAGGGAATAGTTTGAATATTCCGAAAAATTGTATACAAAATATCCATATATTATCACGCTCATCAGATAGAGCATAACGAATTTATGCTCGAAGCGTAAATAACAGTAGCTGGTCGTAAAATGTTTCACAAAGTTAGTAATCATCATAAATTGCAGTGCCGCAGCAATGTTGAAAAAATTATCAAATTCAAAATTTTTTCATAGAGCAGCCGCGTAGCATGGAAATGAATGGACTGCTGGAAAGTCCGGGAATAACGTGTGAAATCACAAACGGAAATTGTGTTACCACCGATGTACCGGAAAAATAACGAAAGGGAAAAAATATTCCTGCAGTCGAGGCGGGGTGGTCACGCGAAATTATTATTGTTTGGATTTTTTATTGATGGTTTATATAATCCATTACGTTCACACACGAATTTTTATATTTCTACGCAACTACACTGAACAGTTTCGAAATGAAAACCATTTTTCATTTTCACAACTAAAATCCTGGAGAATTATTGAGAGGATTGTTTGATTTCACTCGTAATTCGATATAGTTAGGGAGGCGAGGTCGCTAAATGGCGACATTCTCGAGCGCCATCGAGACCTATCAAAATCGAAAGATGAAGTAATTCCGAAAAGAAAAGCTCGTATGCTTAAAACCATTCTAGCGGTGGGTATGGCGTGTACGGTTTTTAAAAAATGTTTAAAGAAAACAGTTTTTTTTTTAAGGAACCGTCCCTTCGCCGGTACCACCTCAGCCTCCTGGGCTTATTGTGGATACTCCTAATGTTCTGACTACAACCTATTCAGCCATTCCGTTCCCTGTATTAGCTCATACAGGTTCTTTGCTGGTTGGTTGTAGAAGTCTTCTGGAGTCATTTGGGGTCTACCATACAGTTTCTGCCTCCTGTGGTCCCAAAAAACAGTTACTTGGGCATTCTTGAGCGCGTCAGATATTCATACCACGTATGCCCCCAGTGCCTCTGGTAACAACGGTATACTAATCTGCCGGTTTGCGTGGTGAGGGTAGGCACATAAAGTAGTCAAAAATTCTTTTGAAATACTCGAGCGCGTCACATTTTCATAGAGGAGGTTTATATCGGTATCCTGAAAGCATATTTTCTTAATTTGACAAAAATGTTGGTGGGTTCTCTTAATCTGTATTGAGTCTGTATTACATGTTTATGGCACATTCCTCTTTTTTGCTTCAATTCTTCACTTCGTTTTGCTCACGGTACGCCAACAAAATAATTTGAGGACCAACAGGCTATTGAATAATATGAATAAATGATACTGTACATGTTGTTAATACTTTTACAGATACGCGTAACTTTTTTCTTGTCCACAAAAATTGTCGAGAAGCTTTGGGGAAAAAATTTGAGATATGATAAAATCAAATAACATCGTTGTCCCATATAAATTTTTTTAACACCCTCCGTTTTCGAGGTATACTCAAAAAACGGGAGTTTGAGTTTTCATGATGCTTTAAGTCCAAAAGTTTCAACTTTGGACAAAAATATAAAGAGACCTTTTTTGTGCAAAATAAAATTACCTTTTTTTTATTGAAACTTTTTTTTTGTAATATGTATCGTTCGCGATTTATATGCCGCAACGCGTTTTTCGGAAGACGAAATGGCTCCTCCACACTTCCGGTCATGCGGAAACCGGCAGATTTTGTATTTTTAATGAGTTTAAGATTATATTTAAAAAATTAATAATAAATAAAATCGCGCTTGAGAATGCCGGACGTTTTTTTTACAAGTTCGCGACCCTGTAACTCGGCGGTCAAGGACTTATCGTCAGATTAGTTGAATTTAGTCTCAAAACACTAAGATCAACCCCCAATATCTCAATCTGACGCGCTCGAGTATTTCAGACTATCGATTTTTCCACTAATATGATCGTCTATTCTAGGTGCGCGTCACTACATATAGAGCTAATACTTCCCAAAGTTGTACTATTAGGTCTAAGGTATCTCTCATATCTTAAACTGCCACGCTCGAGTATTCCCGAAAAATGCCCTATTCGCCTCCCTAACTAATAGGTTCACTTAAAATGTAGGCGATTATTTCATTCTCATCAGAAACGTACTTCATATTGTATATCTTTGATGCATCCAGACCTACTGCTGAATATTGAAATTGTAACAGAAGCAATTATTGTCTCATTGTACCAGCTATTTGCGCACATCAGATGCATACATGGAAGTTGTTTTATACGAAGTTTCAACGCCATAACACAATCTGTTGACAGTTGTCTTAATATGAATAACATCAATTTTGTATCATGGTCGCGTTCATCACAACGTAGCGCTACCCAAGTGATCATCAATTTCCTGCTGAACGCGTGTTTTGTTAACTCATCAGATTGAGCGATGTTGTATCAGTCGCCATTTTTTCAATCAGAATTAAAATACGCTACACGCTACCGATTGATGATGCATTAACTGTCATCTATGACATATGTTGGAAACATTTATAAATATCTTTGTTTGGAGATATTTTAGTTTGTATTTTAGTGAAAATGAGTGAAGAGCTGGAGGTGACTTATTATTTCATTAATAAATTGTATAGTTTGTCAGGAAATTCAACTCTTCATGGTATGCTCCAAAGAGGAGAGTTGAGTTCAATTTATTGTAATTAAATCCCATTTTTTAATAGTTAGAAGTAATACCCATTTCATAATTGTCGTATATATCAAATAAAATTGGTTGCTGTTGTTGTATGCATTGACATTTGACATATCATGTCAATGGTTTTATTAGCACGTTCAGCAGAATTACGAACTGATGAATCACTCTAAAAATCGCTACCTGATCAACTTTGTTGGGATGAACGCGACCAATGAGAAGCCATTTTCCCCAAGTTCTGTACCGAATGAATAACAAATATTTGTTTCCAAATGAATATACGTCAAATGTCTTCTGGTTTATTGAAAATCTGCTTTTCTGACTTATTTAATGCATGAGTCTGTCAAAGTCTAATCTTTCAGCTTGTGCTTAACTATACCAACCTACGAAGTCTCTCGTATTTCATTTAATGGACATATTTTGCTTCAGTGATTGATTAGCACAGTAATGGAAGGGTCGGTCGAACGTAAAAGTTACAGGGGTAGTTGTAGGATGAAATATTTAAAACAAAAGGCGACTTAGGTTTGTATTACCTCCAAATTCGCGTGGAGAACCACATCAAACCAGTCGCTATAATATCAAATGTAGATATACACTACATATTCAGATCAAACTGACTCTTGTTTTCAACAATACTATCCTTGCCGCACAAAAATATGTGAGTAATTACAACATCCTCTTCAAATGGAAATTTTAATCATTCACTCCAAATATTGATATTTGCTAGTGTAGTTTAACCAGCTTAGTGATGATTGAGAAGTGTAGAAATTATATATTTGCCTTTGTGTTTAGTATGAATGGTGTGAATTCGTTATTCCAATTTAATTATTAATTGATGACACACGAAGTATTGAATTATTATTAATAATAAATTATCTCAAACACTTCAACTTCAAATAAATATGGTTCTCCTCAGTTTCGACCTAGAAACTACTTGTTCAAAGATTGAAGAGTCCAATTGAACATTTGATGCCAATCAATCAAATTAATGGGCTACAAAGTTAACTAGTCAAAGTACAGCATAAATTAATTATTGCATAAAGAGATGATGAAAATCCTGACAAAACTCGTGTTCTGAAAGACCAAATCAGATAGGATATGACATAACACCCGCTATGCTGGAAAGTGCTGAAGACAGATTCATCACCAGCTAAAGTCATTGTTTAGCAATTAATTATTATCAATATTAACGTTACTTCATGAAAATGTGCAAATTAATCCTAAATCATCAAATAAAAGTCAGAAATATTCAATGAATGGAAGTACTGATTGACAAATTATATATTTCCCGTACAAAACTATTGACCTTACCAAATAGTTTGAGGAATCAACAGTTTTTGTTTCCCAGAATAGGTCCTTGAATGATAGAAACTGTACATCAATTTAATTAAAAGCATTATCCGTAGAGGTGGAACGGGCTTTTATCCTCAGCACCACAAACCTAAATATCCATTCTTACTCTTAGGGCACATGTGAATCTAGCCCTTCTAACTGTTTTGTTTCCTCCTAATGTAAACATTGAAAGGTTAGTTCTACTTAATTAACCAAAGTTTTTGAGCACGTTAAATTCATAATGGCTCTTTATTTGATCTTGATAGGTTAAAGTTAACTGTTTAAGGGAAATCAAGAAGTCAATGAAAGCTTTGTATGTTATGGTGACGCAAATAATCAATCTCTAAGCTTTGGAAGGCAACTTGGATTTGTTTCTAAGATGATTGATTTGAAAAAGTTTTGCTTTCAAGTTGTCATCATCATCTTTTTCACCCACACTCACGCATGTTGGTTGTTTTTCTACTAATTAATAAACACAGGGTGTTTATTCAGAAATGTGTAAATTTTCAACCCACTCCATACAGCTTTCATGTATGAAAACTGAATATATACAAACCCTCTCTGGCTGATGTTTGCTCGAGGGGAGACTTGGTATACAGAATGGTAGGTTAAAGAGCACAAGATGCCGCTCATAATTAGGAGAACATATTGCTATCTTACAACGTGCCAAACTGAACGAATACATTTCTAACACTCATGAGATGAACATATTAAGTGACAGTTAGGCAGTCCTTGCCGCTTCAAATAAGAAACATCCCGTGGAAGAATATCAGAAAGAACTAAGTGAAGTGAGTGAGCGCTCTGGAGTTGGATTAGTAAGGTTGTTTCTGGAAATGAACAAGCCATTTGATATAATGGGGCCACAAAGAAAGTGGTCCAAGAATAAATACAATAATGGATACCAAGGCAACATAAACTACAGTGAATAGACACTCCAAACTGAGATATATCAAGTATCAGGAGAAAAAATTACAGGTCTAAAGGGCCAAGCGCCGATTATAAAGAACCACTTGCATTGAATAGGGCTGTAAAGCGAGGATATTAGCTGCGAACTGATTGTGAGGCACTGGACAATATTTGGAAAGGCCAATTTGCAATCTGCATAACTTGTTGATACGTAATTAAGTTCATTATTGGAACTTTAGTTCTTTTTTTTTTTTCTTCGGAGCCGTCCTTTCGCCGGTACCACCTCAGCCTCCTGGGCTTATTGTGGATACTCCTAGTGTTCTGACTACAACCTATTCAGCCAATCCGATCCCTGTATTAGCTTATACAGGTTCTTAGCTGGTTGATTGTAGAAGTCTTCTGGAGTCATTTGGGTTCTACCATAAAGTTTCTGCCTTCTGTGGTCCAGCGACTCACAGTTGCATAGTATATGCAGAGCTGTTTCGGTATCCTTTTTGCATCTTCTGCATGTAAGGTCTCCGTTGTACAGCCCTATTTTGTTTAGGTGCTCCTTTGTGGAAAAATGTCCCGTAAGTAGCCCCGTAGTGGTGCGCAGTTTGTTCCTGCTCATTGAGAGCAGTTCTTTCGCTACTTTTTCTGATGGTTCTTTTATGAATTTCTTCCCATGTATTTGCCCAGTCGTATTCTTCCAGTATTTCTTGTGTTGTTCTTTCAACCACCCTTTTAACCATGACCTGGTTAAGCATCTGGGGATGCCCACAGCAGGTTCTTCACGCCAGGTTATGTTTGAGCGATCAGGGGTCGCGACGCAAAAGATCTGACCGTTACGCGTTACGTTACGCTACGTTATGTTACGTTGCTTCGTTATGTGCCTTGCTTGCGTGCTTGTGTCTCCTTAGTCTCTCTCTCGTTTACGAAGCAGTGATTCATAATAATATGCTCCTGCCGGGACTCGAACCCGGGCCGTCCGCGTGCAATGCGAGCATTCTAGCCACTGAACCACCGATGCTTTATTGAAATTCTATGCAAAGCTGGTATTCGCAGTGCTAGTGATCTACTTGAATTTGTTCGGATAGGTTTTTACTATTATTTCCATAATTTTTTTTGCGCGATTAAGGGGTCTAGCACATTTACTTTTCGCAATACAGGTAAACGTACAGTTCTTGAATGTCCAATTTGTATAATGATACGGTTTCCTTTTTAAATATACGATGCTGTTATAAGTAGATGTTGCCAGTCGGACTCCCTCATGAAGGGTACCGTACCATTATCTATAATAATAAATATTCTGCTAAATATTTCAAACGTTTACCTGTTGTCGTTATTAATATCAAGCAGAATAATTATTTAAAAATAAAATTAACAATAAAAAAAAATTCCTCGCAGGGAATCGAACCCGAGTCTACCGCGTGAGAGTCTGGTGTGCTTACTACTCAACCACCAAAGAATATGGAAATTGTTTATCTATAACGTCAGATGTATCACATAACTTTTGCTTAAAAGGAACTAAAGTTCCTACCGTGTGTCCCGCGACACGTTCTACCTCTTTTTTGTTACTTTGGTTAGAATACAGGAGAAAATAGGAAATTATTTCGAGTCTAAGATGAACTTGTTCTCCATTCCATGAACGCTTTTAAGATTATAAATTGTTGTTTAATTACAAAAGATTCTCTTGACAAAACTTTTATTATGTAACAAAATTGCGGAGATTGTAAAGTTCTCATTCTACTTTTTGTTGAGCGAGACATCCTGTACATCAGACGATCTACAAATTGGCATATTCTAGCAGTCTTTTTTTTCTTTTTTAAAATTCCCTTGCAACGTTTTCCATGGGATACTAACACTTTAACATCAACATGTTATAAACTGCACTTGAGTTGAGAAAATAGGAGTGGAGTGCTTCGGTCACATGACCTTTATAGAGCTCCAGTACGACAGACCCACCAACTCGTTTGCACGTAATTATGGAAACGCAGTTCGTTAAGGGAGTCAGCTTGATTTGAAGAGGCAGTATGGGGTAAGGGGTGGGTTTAATTACAGCGTAATTTACAAGTCTCCCTGTTTTCGGCTCGATGTAGGCCAATCGTCAGAGTTAATCAGTTCTTGGAAGGTTTTTCCACGGTTTTAAATATGTGAATGTGAGAGCACGTAATAAATCATTGGAAAAAAATATTTACATAGTTATAATTTAATCAATTATATCAAAAAATATATTTCCATAGATTTAATTACTAATGTGAAGGAATTTAAAATACTAACTAACGAGTATTCTTCAATATTTTCTAATAACTTATTACGTTTCACGTGAGAAGAACCCACTTTAAGTTGCAATCGTGTGCGTGAAGTTGTTGTCAAAATCAGCGCCATATTGTGAAATTGTCATTCGACTTCAAAGCAGTAGCGTGAAGTTTGAACATTCTGTGAGTTAACACAAGATTATAATTTATCGACCTTCACTGTGGATAATTTTTTCGTTAACATCAACATGCTTTTTAGGAAATGGTTTTAAATCGAGTAAAGCACACAACAAATATAGATAAAATAGATGAACGCCTTGAAATATTTGGAAATTGAAAATATTGGACAACAATTATTGATTGCTTCAAATACAACCTCAAAATAATATAATAAAATAGCTGTCGGCGTGAAACATCGTTTGTAACGCCAATGGCAACTGTAACTGTCGTTACGAGGCGACATAGATAAACAAGGCTGATTTTGATTTCTGCGCAAAGCAGTTCTCAAACTTCACGTGGCTTCTTCTCATGTCAGCATAATTATCGATAAGTATTTAAGAATTTTCATGGTTTTTTCATTGACATAGAAATACTATCTATGTCAGCACTGATACATTACTGGAGCTCAACAGTTTTGATTATCTTAGGATATCTAGTTATTGTAGTGATAAAAAAGTTATTGCTGGTCATTTTTGTCGCATTTTCCAATAGTCACTTCAACCGTATTTATATCCCAGTCCCTGTGAAAGTCCTAGTTTCTGCAATACCAAAGAGCACTGCTACACCTTGGTACTTGGTTTTGATACTTTTGGATTATATTTAAACTTCGTTTGTTGGGACAACCCCACAGATAAATGACATATATCCATCAGAGCGGAGGAGTACATTGTTGTAGGTTGATAGCGTGCAATTTGGTCCAATTAGAAAATACATTTTTTGAATCACTAGCCTAGCTTGGCGTCAAATTTTATAGTTGAAAATTTGCCAAAGTTTGCTGCTAATTCTTCTTGAACGTCTCCTACAACTATTATAGCAGTATAGTCAGCAAATGCTACCACGTATAGTGATCGTGAATTTACTGTTCCACTAGTACTCCTGCTCTACTTTGGAGGCTCATTTTGCTATATTTAAGAAGTCGCGGAAATTGTTAAGATAATCATTCGCTCAATACATTCATGCCAACCTATACCACGTTGAGGAAAACTACAGAACAGACTTTTTTATGTTTCAATGTCATATTTCATTGTGTATAGTATGAAAAATATACTCAGAAAACGAAAAAATTGATCTGTGGGATGATACATGGGACGATTTGAAATCAGAAGTAGAGGATGATTTCGTTCACATGAAGAATTGGTTTGATCACAAGCTACTCACCCTGAACCTTGAGAAAACCACTTATCTCTTCTTTAGTATAAATAAAACAAGAACACCAACATTTCAACTTCATTACATCAAATAAAGCTTGTTCAATCTCAGCTGAGAATGAAGTACAATACCTAGGTGTGTTTATTGATAGTCACTTGAAGTGGAACTCACATATAAATTTTTTAATAAAAAAAAACAATTGTATATTATTCAGATTTAGGTTACTGAAGAAGATCTTACCCATTAGACAACTGAAAATATCATACTACTCACTTGTAGAAATCCATATCTGGTACGGTATATCTACCTGGGGCTGCTCGTCTAAGGCACGCATCCACTCAATTGAAGTTCTACAAAAAAAATTTCTGAAGATTATTCATTCGAAAAGACAAACTCACTCTTCAGATCCCCACTATAAAGAATCAGGTGTTCTAGACGTCAGCCAACTTTTTGCACAAAATATTATTTGTCATTATCATCAAAACAAAACAAAAAACCAAATTGTCCCACACAAATACAAAACAAGACAAAAATGCAACTGTGTAGTCCCGCTCATGAGCAAAACATTCGGACAGAAGTCTTATGATTTCGTTGCCCCAAAATTCTATGATGTTATACCCAACGAACTGAAGGAGATTGTCAACATTCATGTTTTAAAAAAAATTTTAATGTTACGTCATCTCAAATCCACGTAGCTTTTTCAATAACCTTCTTGAAAATGAATACATTCCCTTTCCCCCCTCCCTACCGCAAATACTTAAATACTCAGCTTTAAGAAAATCCTACATGTTCATTGTCCTGTCCATTCTTTTATCACAATTGTGATACATTATTACAGTTGATCTTACTTGTAATCGAATTATTATTGGAACTTCAGTTCTTTACGTCAGGTTATGTTTGAGCGACCGGGGATCGCGACGCAAAAGATCTGACCGTTACGTTACGTTATGTTACGTTGTGTTACGTTGCTCCGTTATATGCCTTGCTTGCGTGCGTGTGCTCTCTCCTGAGTCTCATTCTCGTTTACTTACGAAGCAGCGATTCATATATGCTTCGACCGGGAATCGAGAACCCGGGCCGCCCGCGTGGAAGGCGAGCATTCTACCACTGAACCAACGACGCTATATTAAAACTCTATGCAAAGCTGGTATTCGCAGTACTGGTGATCTGCTTGAATTTGTTCGGAAAAATTTTTACTATTATTTCCATAAATTTCTTGTGGTAAACGTACAGTTCTTGAATGTCCAATTTGTATAATGCTACGGTTTCCCTTTTTAAATATACGATGCTGTTATAAGTAGATGTTGCCAGTCGGACTCCCTCATGAAGGGTACCGTACCATTATCTATAATAATGAATATTCTGCTAAATATTTCAAACGTCTACCTGTTGTCGTTATTAATATCAAGCAGAATAATTATTTAAAATAAAAAAAAATAAAAAAATCTTCACGGGGAATCGAACTCAGGTCTACCGCGTGAAAGTCTGGTTTGCTTACTACTCGGCCACCGAGGCTTTGCAAATTGTTCATCTATAACGACAAATGTATTACATAATTTTTGCTTAAAAGGAACTAAAGTTCCTACCGTGTGTCCCGCGACACGTTCTACATTTTTTATTACTGCTTGGTGAGGCAACTGTTCTAGAGTTTCCACCGTGGTTATATCAAAGCCTGGGGCTTACTGTGAATGGATATTTTTTTTGGTTTCTGTTAATATTTCTTTTGTTATTGTATATCCAATTTCTCTGTTCTCAAAATTTGAGATGAATTATTGTTATATAATTGAAATTATGAAATTTGAATTATTCATACAAAAGGACTTTGATATAAAAACATTGTAGATTGTGCAAATCAGATTCCAGTTGTATACATGAAAAAATGGATCGAATAAATGATAAATTTCACCTGCATTCTCTATTACCTACATTTAACTGTTGAAACCTCCATTTTTAATCTTTTTTCCGTGTACAAAACACATTTAACTTTTACCACGTTCTGCAGGCTGGCTGGATAATTAAAATAATTCAATTTTATAATATGACAAGACCATGTCAATATGGAAATAAATATAAGTAGGTTACTGGCACGCTATACCAAACGATCAGCATATTCACACTAAGCAAAGGCATAACGCAAACGGTCAATAATTCTCAATTCGGTACCACACACACAGTATTATACATATATATACATTCGTGATTGCGTGACTAACCTGGAAAATTTCATTATTTCTTTGGTAACGACATTAGCAGTGAGTCCAAGGTGTAACTCATGAATTATAACGTATAGAGAAGTGCCATTACTGGCAGTGGTAGTAATTAGCACCTTAATTAGACAGATCTGAACGTTCAGTTGCTGAATTAATCAAAACTTTGGTCGGAATAATTATTAAGATGGTTGGTCTATCGTGACTCGTGCGAAATTTTTTCTGTTGAAACGCAAAACTGTATTTAGTTATGTTCAATCAATGTTATTAGCGGTTCCATTAGCGAAGACCATAAGTTCTTGATAATTTCATTATAACAATATCACAAAATGAGCGTAGCATGAGGAATATACAGTGCGAATATGAAGTAACATTTTGTAGAATAATGTGACGCGTTATTTCATGACCGTTCTGTATAGAAGTAAACTGTCTTGAATCGAATAAAAGATTTCTCCCGGAAATAGTTCGTAAATGTCCAAAGCTGCTCAAAACCTTCGATGCCCTTATCCGTTGTATTCCATGTTTCAATTATTTCGAAACAAACGTTTCGTCCTTCACAACTACTGTTAAAAGATCCCTTTATTTTAGTGTAGCCCACTTAGCAAACCTAAATATCTACTAGGCCAAAGTATAGTCCAATTTTTCTGTAATTTGGTATGCTTGTCGTTCACTTACAAACCTACGTGAACAGTTTGTCTTCTATGTTTTGTTCCTTAAATAGTAATTTCCTGACACGAGTCGTCGTGGCTTCAAAAAAGGGAAAAGAAGCTTAACAACGTCATCCAATTTGGTACTGGTGCTAACCAAAAAGAATTATTTGCTTTGTCACTAAGGAATCTTGCTATTCAGGCACAATAACAGCCTATATACTTTGGCAAGTTTATCTGAAGCCGTGTTGTCACTGTCAATCAAGTTGGCAACACGCTTTTTTGGATGAGTCTCAGCAACAAACTATCGATATTGTGATTGTACTTTTTGTCGCAGCGATTTGTCCCAGCAACAATTCGCTGCAATTTGACGCAACGTGGAAAATGAACTCAATCAGTCTGACAGCCACAATCATTATTCAACGTTTCTTCGAACAAAATTTTCCAAAACAAAAAACATCTACAGCATAAGCACAATTTCACTTATCACTCATCCCCAAAGTTTATATAAAAAGGCAGCACTAGGCGGTTGTTTTCTTTTTTTTAATAATAATAAAATGTGTCTTTGTAACCCTTGAAAATTTTCTCACAAAGCTCGATACACCGTTTCTCCACATTCTGCTAAAGCTAGCTGGTCAATTTTCGAATATATTTAATATTATTTTTCTTATCTAAAATCCTTGATATACAACGATTCTCACATTCACGTAAAACAAACAAAAAAATGAATAAAAATAAAAAAAATAAAAATCAAAATAAAAACATTTTACTTAATTCATTACAATATATAAATATGGTTAAGTAAAAGTAAATATACGGTTAAAAAAAAGAAAAACATTAATATCACTACGAAGCCATACTTTTGACAAGTAGTTAGGCGCAAAAAATAACCGCGCATGCGTATCTAAATCCACCCTAAACATTTTATAATCCAACTGTCATTCTCAACAAGAATTAACCGAGAGTCAAAAACACTCGATATTGCCACGTTTAACTATGGAAAAAGCTGAACTGCTAAGTATGTAGTGATGATAATTAGAAAAGAGACTTTCAACTATTAACAATAATAACAATATGATTAAACGTTAATTCTTTAATGTGCTTGTTTCCTTGGATTTTTTATATTAACATTATTTTTTCAATTTATAAATATAAAAAGATGGGCTCTGGCAGCGCTGTACGAAAACCATAATTACCACACCCTCAGAATTACATAGTTGGTGATTTTTATCGAAAGCTGACTTCTTATTGGCAAGCGCGTGTGTGTGTTCTTCCCTCTCACTTCGTAAATTGACTGATATTGATTTATCCAGTGGCGTTGGTATTGTCAGTGACCTTTGTATTTTCAATTTTACTTGGTTAAATAGGCACCGTACGCCATTTGTACGTTTTTGACAGATATGCGCCATGCTTCCTCGCCTTTTACCGATGCCCTGTAGCTTCAGATAAACTTGTCAAACTATATATGTGGCTATTTGTTATCCAAATAATGTTTCAAGCTTGATTTCTCCTTTTTTATTGC
The DNA here is from genome assembly GCA_910591685.1 of Galerucella tenella. Classification (NCBI taxonomy): domain Eukaryota; kingdom Metazoa; phylum Arthropoda; class Insecta; order Coleoptera; family Chrysomelidae; genus Galerucella; species Galerucella tenella. The sequence continues at coordinate 50,356 of CAJUYH010000021.1, forward strand.
ACTCAATCCTCCCATTAGAAATCAAATGATGTGAAAACGAGATACTGAATACCTTCGAATGTTTTAAATATAAAAAATCCGAATATTCTATTGATAAAGCAAATAGTTTGAATTGTACAAAACAAGCCATAATCCAAATGCTCACTATTGGAAAATATAACTGCTACAATAGGGAACTTCTTTCATTTCCTCTACAATGTGCAAATCCTAAATATGCTAGTCTTTAGTTTATTTGGAAGTGGGCATAGAAAATTCTCTATATACCCCCATTATACTGTGTACACTGAGTCAAGGTATTGGAATTTATTTTGTTGTGAAAAAGGCTAGAGTCAAATAAAATTTCCAGTATGTCGTTCTGTTTTCAAAATACGTGAATCTTTATTTCAAAACAACGCTTGATGTGGAGAATTCAGGCATGCAGTCTTCAGTCAGTTGTTTGCTTTCAGCGCATCACACAAGCTTACATAGGAGTTTTACGTGTAGTGGTTCTATTCAATCCGCACTTTTCCTGAGCGCTAAGTGAATGAAATGATTGATTTAAACAATCAAATCTCAGTTTCTCAATATGAGATCACAGTATAGGAATGAACCAGTATGTTACTCGTGACGTCACACTCCCGAGTTCTCTGTGACCTACAACGTCGTTCGGATGAGTATCTCATCCGGCGGCCAGTGCTGTGCTGCGATCCAACCAAAGTGCAAGTGGTGAATTTGCGAATAACATTATTTATTATACCGGGCTTATATTTTTACTGCTTTTCGGAAAAACCAACATTATTATTTTCATAGTTGATAAGCATTTTTTGCACTGGATACCATTAAAAAGAAGTAAACGGGTAGTGTGTGTGTGTGTAAACCAATATATATTTTGTATGAGACTATTGTTTTATTCACTCATCATTGTACTGTTCTATAATATTCAAGAAAAAACATTTAACACGTTCAAGTCATTTTAATACTTATGCTACCTACGCCTATGAAAAAGTAAAATGAATCGTAAAGCGGTCCGTTCAAGGTCATCGAAAGCTCTGGCAATTGATAAATGAAATTTATAATAGTAATACTACTGGTTCGTTCCTATACTGTGATAAGATTATAAAAATGCGACTTGTACCTTTTTATATTTATTTATTCACACTTGTTCTGAAATATACAATATACAGTATACTATTGTTAGTGAGTGTATTCTGCTTCACGCGTAATTTTCCTTTCTATGCTCTATGCAGACCTAGTTTGGTCCTGTTTCTTTTTATACGACTGACCTCGTGCCCTTAATGGACACCGAACTTCACCCTTATGCCGGAAGCATTGACGAATGTATTCGGCTTGAATATCCTGCCATCGGGCTGCGTACCGATTTGCCTAATTTAATTTACCACCAAAGCAGGAGATGAAGTCTGATTCGATCCTATCGCCGCCGTTGGATTATAAATTATCATTCATGACGTGACGTCCGGTCAATCTTGAAGAAAATATCGAAAAATTCGGTCACATGGAAAATTCTATACGAAAAATATCTACCTGTGAATTTATTTTCTCTCGGAGATCTGACGCCTTAAATATTTTCTTGTGGAAATATGTGTTGGCACGTTAACGATCGACGGAGAGAAATTCATGGAAATATCTACAATTCGTTTTTTTGTGGCCAGTCAGTTCCAACATGGTGTGAGAATGCCTGGACAAACTCAGTGAAATAAGCGAAAACAATATAGTCATCTTACTATGGATTCCAGGACACACTGGAATAGAAGGAAATGAAATTGCAGATGCACTAGCAAAGGAGAGGGACTGAAATACCTTTCTTGGGACCTGAACCCTTCTGCGGAATCAGCCCCAATGTAATGTAGGAAGAAATAGGTTAAGCCGAGAAAAAGAGAAGATCTGACTAATGGAAAGATCTAGTAGGGCTTATACAATCAAAGACTCGTCTGGATGACTACAACCTGTTAAGATCAAATGAATGCATAAGTCAAAGTAAAACTGCGCTGAGAGTTTTAACAGGGATCCTAACGGGATATTGTCGCCCGAATGGGCACCAGAAAAAGTTCAAAATAGTGGAGGAAGAAGAATGCAGATTTTGTGGTATAAAAGAAAAAACCTCCATCCACATACTTTTTAACTGCACAGCACTTCAGAATCCTAGAGCACAGAACCTGGAAGATAACTGGAAAGAAGAGGAACATTCACCTAAGTTAAAGCCTGCGGACTTTCTAAAATTCCTCCGGGAGGAGGACGAGAGTAGCTACTAGTTTCTGAGACTCTTCTCAAAAACTAAGTAGAAGTAAGGGAGCACAATAGATCTTTTAGGTCTCAGTGAATGTCTTCCCAAAATTTATACATATGTACATACATTTTTCGTAGCCAGTATAATGTAGCGAGCGAATACTGAACAAATGGATATAATCGATCAAAGTGCAGTCGTCTAACAAAAAATTGAATGCAAGTTGGAACGATCTTGTTTTTGAAAATTATGCAGACAGGTTACGTTATTTGTGTAAATTAGGCACATCTGGAGTAGTTTCTTCGATAAAGACCTGAAATTCAGGAGCTGAAGAAGAGAAATGTCATTTTGAGCTATTTTGAACAACATTTCAGATTGGCGACTCTGATAGGTCGACCTTTTTGTGCTGTAGGGCACACATGGTATTCAGTTTTGATTTGTATAATTTGGGGCGCTAGTGAGTGGGAGTGTGAAATCCTTCCGATCAAAAATTGACGGGTCTTCGCGTTTATCATTGCATAGTTCAGCTGTCCAGACGTTTGACCTAGACAACCATATTGAATCGTGATGTGGATTGCCTCATATCATCGTTTCACTCCCACTGTTCTCAGGTCTCTTCTAACCTCCTCCAACCATTTTTGCCTTGATCTTCCTCAAATGTTTTTACCTTCCTCTCCACCTTTCAGCACTCGTTTTTCCCATCTATCTTTTGTCATTCCACCTACATGTCTCAACCATCTCGCCCTCTGTGCTTTAATTATATGGGTTATACTTGGATGCTTATATAATTATTCTGGTAGTTCTCTGTTTGTTATTCTTTTGTACATTAATTTCATCTTCTCCAATTCTTCTTATTCTTCTCTTTTTTGTCCATTGTCCAAGTTTCACAGGCGTAGGTAACTGACGGTCTTATTATTGTTTGGTACATTCTTATTTTGGCTGTTTGTGATATGTTTTTTCATTTTAACATCTTTGATACCATTTCTGCTGCTTTACTGCCTTCTTTTTTTATTTTCCTTTCTCATATCTACTATCATAGACTAGCAATATTTCATATGCCATATTTTATTAACAAGGTTTTATTAATATAAAAGAATTTCATAGCCTATGAAAATGCTTCAGCCGATAAAAGCGCTGATGCAAATTTGCGAAATTTTCATGGACAATAGCTTTTATTTCAATTTTGTAATGAATAGTGCATTCCAACCCTATCCGTTTTATTGATATATAAATAACCAAATAAATAAATATGTTGATATATGCTGGAAGTCGGTCTATCACGATACCATTTATACCTTTGCTTGTCAAAAAAAAGTCGCCCAATGTTCAATGTCCCAAATTAATTTAGCGTATTTTCCGGTTTCTCTAATTCTATTTGCTTCGGACGCATTCTATTTTTCGAAGTTCAATAACAATGGAAATATCATGTTGAGGACTTTTTTTTCAATTTGCATTGATAATACTGCCGATAGGCAACCTCGAAATAAAAACGATTGTAGTTTTAAAACCGCCAGCGGTATTCTCAACTCCATAAAAGTATTTCAAACTTTTATTTCACGAATAAAAGTAATACGGAACAATATTAACTACTAGAATGGATCAGTTCAATTTTTAATTCGTTTTTAATTAACCTTAACTTTAAAACTGTAGAGATTTCTTTCACAAGTACTATAAATAATTGAATAGAGTAATAAGTTTCCCTAGATAAGTTTCGGAACTTGTAAAATACAGCTAGACGTTTTTAGAGTCGATACTTTTTTTGACTACATCGAACTCAATCTAATTCGAGTCGAAATAATTGGACTCAAGTATAAAGTTTGCAGGAAATTGCCAACAATTTAAGACTGTTTGAACTTGGCAAAAACTCCCTAAAATAAATTACGTGACTCGCTAGACGGTAATGATCATTATGTGATACCAAACGAGTTTGTATTTCATCATGAGAATTTATTTTCAGTAAAAAATTTCCAATATCGTCGTGATATCTACCTCAAGAATCCTTGGGAATTTTTGCAGCTATTTTTAGTTATTCGAAGAGGCGTAGCGTAGAGTTGGGCATTATTAAGTGTTACACTTGTTGAAATAGTACACGATAATCACAGCTAAGGCCTTGTACACATGAGGGCGTTTGACGCCGCGCCTCGTTTGTCAAACGCGCGTTAGTTACTATACTGGGCATTAAAACGTACACATGTGCTCAGTCGAGCGCGCGCTTTTGCTCGGTTTTGACGTGAATTGTGTGATCTGTGAGTGATCTTACCATTGTTTTGATCTGTTTGGGTATGTACAATGGATGCGGAAGCGTTTGACACAGAATTGTTTATTGATGAAGTCCAAAAAAGAAGATGCATCTGGGACATGGAGTGTCCAGATTACAAAAATAGAGTTTTGAAAAAGTCTGCCTGGCAGGAGATTGTGGATGTGTTTGCAGAAGAAAACATGACAAAGGAAGAGAAGTCACTCCATGTGTTCGCACTGAGTAAGCTGGTCCAACTGCCGGATGCCGTGTCTTGCGACGTCAGCCAACGTGCACTCTACTCGGCGTCCAACGCCCTCATGTGTACGGTCTCACAATTTGCCAACGCGGCGTCTAACGCCCCTTATGTGTACATAGTGTAAGATGCTAAACTAACGAATTCAATGACATTTTCAACCATTTCAGGTCCAAAGTTTTTCCTCAAGTGTCCTCATCCATTATACTGCCAAATTGGATGAAAATTCTGCTACAGCTTAAAAAGTGCCTAGCTTCTTCCTACTCACAAAACAATATGATTGTTACCCTCTTGAGCACTTGAGCACCACATGTCGCTACTCTCTTTCTGTGCCAAGACATTGTTTATGTATCTGAATCAGAAGACCATCAATCATAGCTGCTCTCACATTCACATAATATTTTCCTCAGTATTGAATTATCAATACTCATCTATTTAACTGGTAAAACTAGTGGGGAATGGGAAACAATACCAGTGTGGTTCAAACAGCAATTGCCGCAAAAGAACTAACCAGAAAAGTAATTTCTGGCAAAAACATAACAATCTGCCCTGATAGTAGACAAGCCCCATTATAGATAGATAACAATAATATCCTGAGGTGGGTTAAGGGGCACGACAGGAGTCAAGGTTATCGCATTGCCGATTCTTTAGCCAGGAAGTTTCATTACCCAGTGACACCTACGGCCTAACGACTTCGACAATTGCGGAACTAGCCAAACGTTACACCCATGATCAATCCCTTAAAAGATGGGATGAAATTAAAGGATGCAGTCTTGCTAGGATCACCCTGGAAAGCTGGCGCCGAAGAATTATTTGACGATGACCAGGAAAAACCTACGTTTAACAGTGGGATTTCTGACTGGCCACTGTCAACTAACGGAACACCTCCATACAATGTGGCTGGTGGACACACCTCTATGTAGGATGTGTGAACAGGAAGATGAAACTGTCAGGCATATCTTATGCGAGTGTCTGGAAGTATTGTCGATAAGAGAGTGTGTGTTGGGTGAGTCTTGCCCTACACCTGCCGATATAAAGGAGATGTCTCCTAGTGACCTGTCCACCTTCCTGAGAAGGACGGGATGGAAGATGACCTAGGAGGACAACTCCTCGGGAGGATGTACAATGGGTCACATGTGGCCTCAGTGCTGTGAGCCTACACCCACCCTCCCTAATCTACAGATACAGATACGGATACAGATACTGGTCAAACTTTTTATCTCCTTTCCCTGATGTGGAATTTCCAGTTATATAAAATCTAACGCTCGTCGACAAAATTCCAACCTCTGTACTTCTTCCCCTCCTTCCAACAAATCTTATACAGATAACCCCTTTTTCCTTTTGTCTAGTCGACAAATGTAGTGATCCACACAATGGCTAGATAGATAGATACAGCTGTATTAACCAATGGAGCTATGCAATTGATAATATCGATATTTATATAGAGCAGAAGAATACAAGCTAACGGTTACTTAGTCCTCCGTAAGACTGTAGCAGGTCGTCACATGAGATACAGCCTGGTAACAGACCAATAGCGACCTCTTAGTAATGGGGTCGGTTGTTTATTCTCTGGGTACGGAACCCAAATGAGGAACCATATAAGAGGAAGAAATATATTTTACTGGCATAGACTTGTCTCCTGCTTGAGAATCTGTTGTTCCTCCGTTGTTGTTCTCATCGGTTTCTTGTTGGCTGCAGCCAGGGCGTAGCTAGCTCATGGCTTCGTTTCCTTTATATGACAACGCGAAAGCTTTTGACGAATAAGCATTTTACTAGCCAAAATCACATGAGCTAAAAAAGGTTACTGACGGCAATGGGGAACTAGAGGCGCATTCACATAACATATATTCAACATTTTGAATGAAGGAGTATTTACAGGCTCTGTTGATTCTCCACCGTGTTTTTCGAGCTACTGGTGATTCGTTATTCACGGTTCCCAAGCCGAATAATAATAATAACAGGTTTGGTTGTTGTTCGTTGTTGGAGATGTTGAAATTGTTACGTCAAAACCCAAGCAGCGCAAGGAATGTGACATTTATATGCAGAAATGGTGCAGCAGAAAAGTTATAATAGCATTTTTGATTATAAAGAAAGTCTGTTTTATGTTATGAGGTGATTTTCGAGCTCTAAATTATTGAAAAATATCGCAGAAAATGTCGCGTAGCGTAACTTCAGTTTTGATTGGCGAAACTGCGAATTAGGATAACAAGAAATAAAATTTGGTTAATTAGGAGCAGCTTCGAAGAACATGGAAACGACAAACAAGACGATTATAATGCTCTATAAACGCATACAAGTAATATCGATCATTTTCGAGCAGCGAATTTAACAAACAATAGATGCCGAACAAGAGAGTTTATAGATCCAGCTTATTTCTTAACATATTCCAACATTAATCAGTAGTTTTGTAGGAGTCGAGCTCTGTACTCGGGTAGGTGAGTTTATGTACGTGAAAGGACGTCAAATTCCGATACAGCTAGCCAATGAAGTCGTCGTTATGTTGGGTCTACTTCCACATTGACATTGGGACGTTTCGCCAACTCAATCACGACTAGCGCTCCAGTGGGATGAGTTTGAAACCTTATATTTTTCAAGGTTGTCCCATAAACGTCCACTTTTAGAGGTTTGTCTGTTTTGTGACGTTGTTCACTAAACAGTCAAGACACTACTAAGACAGCTGACGGATGTATCAGATCAAAGATGAAGGTTAGTAGAGTTTGTTCAGCCATCCTTTGCCGTTACGTCATACATTGTCCAGCTTGCTCCCTCATTCATGAAATGGATGAGACGGAATTATGACGTCATCAACCTATTTCTCATTTAAGGTCGACATAAATTTTATCTGTCACTTTTGGCAGTTCAGATGTCATATTTTGAAAACAATTCTTAACATATGTCATTGATTATAATTTTGGGGTTAAGTGTAAGATAACTTTCAAGTAATAAAAGACATACGTGAAACAGCGGAATACGTAACCCATTATGACGTAACGGCAAAGGATGGCTGAACAAACTGTAGATACACAGGACAAAAAGTACGTCTCACAACGCCATCTATTGAAATATTCCAAATAAACTTGGGACTTAAGCTGCAATTAGTAGTGCACACCCGTTTCTTATTCTCGTTGCTGCTTCGTAAAAACTAGTGGGTCGTTAAACTGATCATTTTGTTCGTTGTAGATATCGTTACAGTCTGTTCAGTTTAAAAAGTGGTTAGCAGAAATGTGAATGAATAAATTGGAAGAAGTTAAACAAACCAAACTCCTTTATTCCTTCTTATGGTGCAAAGCATGTCCGGTAATGCTCACATTGCTCACGAATAGACAATTATCTGATCGTCCCTTTAACTATAGGTTGAGAACAGAAAATTACGAAATAATGTTTATTATTATCTATCTATCTATCTATCTATTTTAACGATTACCAAATTGAGCTTTTATGGCAACTCATTTTACCAGCTTAAAAGAGGATTACATCTAACGAGAACATTTTCACAATTGTTAACTGCAATTGTAAGAGCTATTAAAGTGTTTTAGATTTTATCTTGGAGGTACCTGTGGAATAATCACTGTTTCGTTTCTTGTTCAAGTCTCAAGCTACTAGGAACTTAACTTGTAATTTCACAAATTTAACAGCTAACACACGATTTAGCGGATGAAGATTTGCGGGGATTTTTATTTAAAAGCTTGAAGGTGACTAACGGAATTAAAAATTGTAAGAAAGTTATCAATTGGTCTGACAACGGCCGATCTGCAAGAGAACTACAAACATTTTCTCCAAATTTCAAAAGAAAATAGGAAAGTTATGATTCTTAGTTAAAAAGGATTTAGTGACCAGGCAAGTTGTTTAAGAGCATCAAATACAGACACAACATAGAAATTGGAAAATATTGACTCTAAACACCAAACTATCAAAAATATCAGCACTGTGTGATATCCTATTCCAACTATTTTATCAGAAATTTTTGCTTGGCTTATAAAACACAACGTGGAACGACAAATAATTGATGCTAAGAGTGCGCGAACATTTCGGGCAAATTGAACTATTGTCAATAGCACATTAAGTACTTTTTATTCGCAAACACACAATAAAAACGCATGGTGAGCATTATTTTCATTATCTGATGAGAGCCTTCAAGCAGCTTTAGTATTGGAAAAAAAATTTGGTGTGGTTCAATTTAAACGTGAACTGTTTGGAAGACAAGTAGTATATTAAGCACCACGTATCAAAATCGTTACTTCAGTCACGAGTTTTCTGAGGCATAAGTGGAGCCAAGCGGAACGAGTAACTGAAGATGTTTTCGACACTAGGTGCTTACTATACTTTTTATACGCTCACAGGAAAAAGAACAAGATTATATTTTATCATTTCAATCATATTCACAAAATCACGGACAATGACTGACGTGTCACTGAAAAATCGAATGACACAGAACTACAAAATTATCACGGAATATTGAATATAAATTACAAAAGATACACTTGATGTGACGTTTATGAAAGGAAGGATAAACAAAATGTGACGTTTTGCCACTGTCAAAACCGTGTTCTGGATGACGGAAATAGTAGAAATAATATCCAATATTAGAGAGTTTTCGAAGCCGCTTAAAAAACACTCCGATTAACGCTATTTGACAACTTTGACATACGGTATGTCACTTAGCGTATACCGCTCCCGTACACCACCGGTATCTTACGGACGGTAGACATAGCGGTTGCACTAACGAAAAGGCCACGGAAAGACCAAAAATCTAACCTCAATTCAATGAGTGATGTCTGTATTCTGTATGTTGTCTCTGGTATCTGTTTTTTCACTAAAATTTCAACAATCAACTTCGCGAATTGCGATAGCACATATTATTAATAATTATCATGCTATCAATTTGTCTTGAACAATCAGAAAAGAAGAAGGATTCGATTCTCTGAAGAAGACAATCAGATTTTGCTAACTGAAATTTTGGCCTCATGCAGATCCCTCAAAATGGGTCATAATTTACTCAAATTTCTGCAAATTTACTGGGAAACATTTTTTAAATTCTGAAACGCCTTTTGCGAGCAGCAACAAATCAAATAATATTGTAACAAACAAAAACTTGTGTTACCGTTACCGTTGGGACGCAGGAGGTTCGAAAACTATATATTTATCTGTCAAAATAGTCGTGCGGTTAGAATTATGTTAACCGCTACCGGCTCAGTATATGTACAAATAATTATCTTGGTGGTAATAAAAATGATTGATTAAATACCTTTGGTAATTTACAGGGAATTGGGCATATAAAAAGATAAAAAAGAAACACGCTATCAAAATAGTAGTTTGTACAACTAGTGCGCAAAGCGTCACTTTTCCCACGAGCGCGGATGTTTGCCGCAAATCTAGCGAGTGGGAAATAGTATATTGTGCAACTAGTGGGGAAAGTTCAACTCTTCTCACGAGTGTGGAAGTTTGTGGGACGAGCCCAGAGGGCGAGTGCCGCAAACACACGAGTGAGAAAAGTACTTTCCCCCACATGTTGCATACTATACTTTTCTACAACTGCACAAACTGTGACCAAAGTGTGCACACCTTCAATTTTTTTGACGACTTTTCTAAATATACAAAAAGTACACTTTCCGAAAAAGATTTTAATTTTGTATTTCTTCGCCACCCTACAAATTTTCCGTTTGCCAATTTATACTTTTTTTTCGAAATTGCGGCAACAAATCTAAAGTTTTATTCGATTTTCCATATAAATATAATATGTGGCGTGGGAAAAAATCTTTCCCACGGCTTAGGCAATCTCTTCCACGGCTTGGGCAATCTCTTCCACGGCTTAGGCAAAGTGACACTTTGTAGTTTCGTAAATTGTGGGAAAAGAAGTATTTTCCATAGCAGTAGTAGAAAAAGTGATTTGCGTACACCTCACGTAACAAATTTTCGGTTGCAGTTTGAGCATTTTCAATACTATCTAAAGGAGTTCTTTCAATGTCCGAATTGGACAACTCAAAGTATAAATTATTTTGATCTTGGTTTAACCCCAGTTTCTTAAATAATGCTTAACAGGTTGCTGTTTTTATTAATAAATAAATTGAAATAAATAATGAAATGAATAGTTTACTCACTTTTGGTTTGAATTCAAAAATTGTACACTAATAAGAAACTCACTATTAGGTTGAATGGTCAAAAAAAGTTAACAGGTCATAGGTAGCTTTGTTTGACATTTCGGTGCGGAAAAGTGCCATAGCGTGTACTTTTTGCATTACTTTTCCCAACGGTTACCAAAAGAATTAGGAAAAGACCTGCTTTGCGTATGAAAATTTGTATAGAAAAGCGTGTTTTGCATAGTGGTTGTAAGAAAAATTACAACCACCTCTGGACTAACACTTGATTGAACCACACTCACCCACATACGAAAGTGCATACAAAGAATATTACACGGTGAGTAAATAAATAAAAATTATGATAGGCAGTGGTGTACGATAACCTCCAAACTGGAAGTAGTAGCGTTAGTTCATTTTTCCTACATTCATGCAAATAACAACACATTTAATGGAAAAAGTGGTTCTTTTTTGCAGTCATCTGTCATTCTTGTCAGTTTTGTGATGACTTATGACAAACATAAACATTTAAATAAATTAAAAGTCCAGAGCAAGTGTCTGATCCTGCTCTAATACAGCGATAATATATGTATATCTCACTACTTAGTCTCAACAAGTTACAATTATGGCAAAAATCTTTGATTATTTAAAATTCAAATGGTCAAAGGGAAAACCAGCTATGATTAAGTACTGACAAGGTGGAGGCCATGAAGATACAAAAAAAAAGAAGAACGGCTAAAATACATTCTGAGTTCTGACCATTGACATATATTTTTCATATGTCAATGGTTCTGACATTATAAAATAACATCTTTTGAGTTGAAATGTATTGTATTGAATTATATTAATAATAACTAAGAAAATGAGTAATAGCGATTTAAAAGAATTTATTGGGGCCCCATCAGAAATAAGTGAAATTGCAAATGAAGCATCATTGAAATTATTACCTAATAAATCTAGAAAGCAATATAAGATATGTTATAATCGGTTCAAGGAATATTGCTTTGATAAAAATGTGAGAAATTATATCTAATTTTCCAGTTTTTGCATGAATGTAGAAAAAATATTGTATGCAACTCGTGCGAAACGTGTTTTTGCACGCGACGTGAAATTGTCGGACAACACTTTTTGCACTTGTTGCATAAATAACTATTTGTTTATTATGGATCTTAATATAGGAGGTTAACAACCTTTTTGTCAGTCTAACTTCTCTAGCTTTCTTGTCTCCTTGTATTTCTTGAAAAGCATTTCAGTTTGGAAGATACAGCCAACCTTCTAAGTGGCAGTTTCAAAATATAGAGTGATAAAACATAATTATCAAAAACAATTACTTAATGAATACATTGATTAAACCAGGATATCTTCATGCATTTGAATCATTAGTTTCAAGTTGTTTGTAGTGTTGCTACGCTATGGAAATGTTATAGATGCAATGTGAAATATATAGATGGCAGTAATCTAAATTTCCATGTTTACGTTTTAAATATTTTCCCCCGAATAATGGGAACCGTTATTATCGTTTTATCCAAAATCAATTTCCAGGCAAACAACACGAACGATATTTTTGCAAATGATCTAGATTATTCGATACACCGATTTAATTAGAATATGAAAATATGCGTTTACGAACTTGATGTGAAGCCGTTGTTCACTGAACTGATATAGAATTACAATATAACTCGAATATAATGGATGTATTGTATTGTACATAAATTAGCTGCGCCACTGGTGAACTGTGAACATTTTACCCCCTGTAATGGAGTTTAAAATCATTTTAGACACGCAAATATCGTCACGCAATTTTGATAAAATGGATGAAATTTGGAACATTAACAATGTGAATATACTTCTTTCGGGGACAGAATGAAATTCGGCCACATTCAAAAGGCGGGCGGAGCATGTTTTTGACAGGAGGAAATAAAATAATTATCGTATACTAGGTGTTGTTATATGTTTTTCTGGATTGATAAAAAAGTAGATTTCCCATTAAAATAAGTGCTACGATGGATATTAAGGAGAGGATGTGGTTGAAAAAGGACATTTTGGCTTCTAAATGTTCCACGCCAAAAAAAATACAAGTGCAACAAAGATCAAATTCGGTCTGAAGCTGGCACAAATGCACTGCAAGTACTCTAGTCTGTTCAAACTTCATTCACGCTGCGTCAATAAAAGTTCCTCACTTGAAAACACTCTCATTGGTAATCGTTTTTTGTTTGTATTGGCAAATCAAAACAAATATGTTGGACGAACTTGGAACGTCTCTACTTAGATCTGTTGTCAAGTTACGATATTGTTTAACTAGACGTGAATTAAAATTTAACAGAGTATATCGAAAAAAAAAAGTGAAAATCAATAACCAGCATAGCTGCTGTATCAAAAAACAGCAGCAAGGATTTGGATCAGACGAAGTATAAGACGTACTATATTCCCGTTCCCAAACTGGACCTGAACAAACTCCTGGTTTAACAACTCTTGGACACTACTTAATATGAAACCTAAGTAGAAGTGACTGTATTTAGTCACTTTACTTTGGAAAATAACAAAGAAATGCAGCTGCATGATGATTGTGAATAAAAGGGGAGTGAACAGCCACACAATATCTTCTAATTCGGAGCACTATCTGCACCGAGAAAAAGATTTATTTGTTACAATCAAAATCTTATTATGTCAAATAAATACGATTTTCCATATGGCCAAACTAATATTTAATTTGTCGTTAAGGAAGGATTTGTTCTGAGTTCGGAAAGTGATATTGTTGATGAATAAAAACATATCCATTGTCATCAATAAAATGAGTTATCTATCAAAAATTACATTTAATTCTCGTAAAAATGTACATTTATTGAGGTATAGTGTCGGAATAGTTAAATTAATCTTTGAAAGCATTTAAATTGAATAAAGTAGTTTCCCAATAACAGATACTCATTTTTGCAAGCTAACGATATTGTTTTATTATAAAAAAATCACTTTATGGCAGAATGACATTTCTTTATCATAAAAAAATGTAGTGTATCGGTAAAATATATTTCTTTACCATGAAAAGGTATATTGTCTGGATTAACAACGATATGTTTTTTATTCGTAAAAAATGTAGCAAATTATATTTTTTTGTTGGGCACAAATGTTCCTTCTTCAAGGAAACTATTAATTTTTACTAAAATACAACATATTTATCATAACCGAACCATAATTTTCATAAACATCATATTGCCTTATAGTGAAAAATTATATTTCCCCAAAAACCGAATTATTTATGGTATTGTTTTTTGTTTATGGAACTACATGCACTATTCAGTACACTGAGCTTTTAAAATATTTCTGATTATTTAGAAATACATACATACATACATACAGACATACATATATTAAAAGTTCACGGTGTATTAAGCAGTATGGGTTACTTTCACACGGTTCTCCAAATAATTAGGTTACTTAGGAAAATATATTTTTCACAAATATTTGTCTAAGCCGTTTCCAGACTATGTCGAACAACAAAGTTGATTCGTATGTGTGGACTAGTCGATCGAATTGGTCGATGGCTAGTCTGGACACGGATTAAAATTACAGTATTTTTATAAACAAACATGTTTAAGTCTGTCTCTATTGTCTCTATTTATGCATTTAGTAGGAAAGCAGAATAGGAATAAAAAACTTGCTGCTGAATATTTTGATCTATTGAAAGGAAAACTATACATTTTTTAAATAGATACCATACATTTATGAAATAGAAACCATACTTACATTGTTAAAATTAAACATTCATACATGATCTAAAACATAACCAAAAATGGTAACCACAAGATAGCCTTGTCTATCCTTAAGTGGGTACATTAATGCTTTCCCCATAGTAGTTTTTTGGAGTTCTTGGAGTAGATCTGACAGGTTTAATTGGGAAATGTGTATGTTTGAGGTACATTTCACTTGCTTGTAACTTCAACCTACTTGAATATAATTGTCATTTATTCCCTTACCTTCAAAGATATCTTACAATTCTTGTAATCGTCATGAGTTTAACAGTTCATTCATTCTATTATTGAACTTATTTTTGTCCAGAGCACTTCAACCACATAGGTACTTCACAAAAACAAAATAATTAGTAAAATTGCAAAAACTGATCTAATTTCACATGCAGACTGACGCCAAACGTATACAGGTGGTGACCGTTACTGAATAATAGGGAAGGGTGGGGTGAGAATTCTTTGTTCCAATCGCCACATAATTTGTAGGCTAATGTGATTTCTAACGGGTGATTTGTAGCAAATAAGTTTTTTTTCTCGTAATAATAAATGTACAATTATTCTGAAATTACTTATTTTTTCGGTATAAAGTAGATCTTATTTAAGGCTAATAATCTATAGGCTTATTTAAAAAATTCAAATTTCTGTAAAGACTTCCAAATGATTTACTATGAATATTTAATTTGTTGTTTTGAAATTGATGGAATATTATTGAAGATGTTAGGTTTTTTTCAGGGTAATGAAAACAATTTTCACACAAATAGCATTGTTACATTTTATAACAAAATAATATATTATGCTTCGTGGACTTTCATAATTTCCGAAGAACAATTGTATGAAGGTGTGCATGAAGGAGAACAAATTTTTTTTACATTAAAGAAATTACACTCGAATAAATCATTTTTGGAACGAAGTGAAAGGTGAAAGGAGGATAGACGGATAAAATTCTTACCAAAAGTTGACACGACACTTTTTGATATAGGAAGCTATTGTAAGCTGTGCGGCGTCGCATGTTTCTCTGTTTGTATCTTTCTCTCTTATAGAAAGAAAGCCAGATATTTTCATTTCGATTTCGCATTGAACAGTGTGGTGTCGCGATGATTATTTTTGTTGAGTGTATACAGGTTTTTTGTAAATGAAAAATAAAAAATAATAATAATAATGAATCCTGACAGTGTTTCTGCACAAGTTCTGGATATTGCTGATGGAGTTAGGTGAGTAGAGATTATATACAGTTATACGCATTATAATCTCCACATTTTGTGTGTTTAGCAAGTGTACGCGTCATAATTTTAATAAATTCAAAAACAAATTATATTTTAATATTACAATTTCAGAACGTATGTATTTAGCAAGCCGTGCGTGTTCTAACCTATAAGCTGTTGTATTTACGAAGTCGAGAGAGTATATGAATATATACACACTCTGTTGTGTTTACAAAGTCCCGCGCATCTATGACGTGTATGAAATAATAGACAGACAGAGTACATATATATTTGTATATATATATATATAAATGTTTCGGTGTGTGTATGTATATGTACAATTCCTCCACTAATTAATCGAAAGGAACTTCGTTCCATCCGGGTGTCCCTTGACACCTCTCAAGTTTTTTTATATCAAGATGTCCCAATATTTTCACGTTAATATGGCTTCTTAATAATAAATGAGCGATGTTAGTTTTAAACAAAGGGGGGTCAAACAAAACAGTTTATTTGTCTATAAATAACTCTCCTCCCGGTGTATTCGGATATGAAGCCTCCTAGGACCAGAGCGTCCAAGAGAGGATTACTCTAAAAACTGTCTTCTAAAAAGACTGTTAACTTTGATGACACAACTAGTCTATTCACAATAACGGAAAAAACTGAATCGAATCGATCAACAAGAATCTTTATGTAGCTGCACTGAAACCTCATCGCTGCAAAAACGATCAAACGGTAGAAAAATCAAATGAAATTTGTATTAAGCACAGTGAAATGAATATCGCAATATCGGGAAAACACTAACGAACTGATAACGGTGTGATCACGATCTGGAGTTGTAAAAAGTTGAAAAGTAAAATGAATTTTCTCGGAATGAGTTTACCAGAAGAGCGAGTGACATTTTTATTACCTGGCTGGATATAAAACACTACAGTTATAAATTACCGTTTAGATGTTATCCGTCAGTAGCGATGAAAACGCCTTGGCGTGTTCCAAAGCGAAATAAAAATCTTTCTCGTTTTCCAGTGAACGTCTTTTTTTTTCGCGAAAATTCAGACAGTTTCTAAGTATCTTTTATTTGAGTTAAAATCTGCAAATGAAGGGAATTCGTTGACACACCTATACATTTCACTGGTATAAAAGAAAATGGAGTCGTACAAACGACAATTTATTGCGAAACATTTTGGATAGAAGAAGAAGTTAGCACTATCAAAAACGATTTTATCTATTTGCGAGTTTATTCCATCCCCTGCAACTCCAATCACAAAATTCAACTCTTCTTTCCACTCCAGTGATCTCCCTACTTCTTCTTTCCGACTCATCTGATGAAGTATCTGATAACAATGCAGCCGAAAAGCTGTGTGCTCGTGCTTTTTCATAGCACCCACTGTAGCTTCTATGTCCTCCGAACCAGTTTGTACAAACTTTTAGCTGGGTATTTTCCATAAAATTGCCTCGCACGTCCACAGAATCAGAATATTGCAACAAACACCTTCACCTTATCTAAACAACTGATCCAGTATAGAAACAACAAGATGAGCTACGGATAGGTATGGATCTATAGGGGACGAGCAGAGCATCTATCAAATTACGGCCTACACTCGGATTAGGCAAAGTGTGTTCCGACCTTTGAAAATCTAAGTGTACTAAAAGCCTTGTGTCTTTATCCATCGGTAATAAACACCCCACAAAAATTATCGCATTACTGGTATTTCAGGATATTTTTAATATTCAATTTCAGTTTTTTGGGACAAAATTCAACTTAATAGAAATTTCTGGTTTCTTATCATGGGAACAAAATTATCACAATTTCTTACAAATTTTTTTGGAAGCAAAAATTGCTCGAGTAAATCATTTCTGTCTTGGAGAATGCATTCAGATCGAGAACTTTCCAAGCAAATTGTGTTATTGTATAGTGGAAATTTAAATTTATTTTGTTGATAATGGATGTGCCTTAACGTTTAACAAGACATGTGACGAATGAAGAAGCCGCTAGAATCATCGCGCTCATACAAGATGGACGCAGTCAAAGATACGTCGCCGGGGTAATTGGAGTTCAACAAAGCACCATATCCAGAGTTGTTATTCGCTACCAAGAAACAAGGCAGCTAATCAGAAGACCCGGACAAGGCCGCGGAAGGGTAACTTCGGTAGTAGATGATCGTTATTTGAGGTTAGGTTAGGCATACCACCGCTTGAAGGCTGCAAACATATCTGTTGGCTGCTCGTAATGTCCGAATAAGCCTACAAACAGTTCGAAATAGGCTGAGAGAAGCAGGTATACGAGCCAGAGTGCCAGCTAGAGGTCCACGTTCTACCAGAGAACATCGAGTAGCAAGATTGGAATATTCAAGATTGGTCCAATATTTCATTCACGGATGAATCAAGATTTTGTCTGTGCGTGTACCAGTATATAGGCGACGTGGTGAACGGCACGATCAGGTTAATTTTTGTCAAACTGAAAGCTCAGGTGGTGGCTCTATCATGGTTTGGGGAGGAATTTCTTTCAAGGGTCGCACGGAGTTAGTACCAGTGAATGATGGAAGACTAAATGCTGACAGGTACACAACCAATATCCTAGAACCCCATGTAGTGCCCTATATGCCTCATATCGGTGACAACTCTGTGCTAATTCACGATAATGCTCGTCTACACGCTGCTAGACTAGTTCGGCAGTACTTAGAAGAGGTCGAGATACCCACCCTGAATTGGCCTTAACATAGCCCGGACCTTAACCAAATAGGGCATGTCTGTAGATTAAACTGATATAAAATAAATGTTGCAAAAGGAGTATCTATTGGTGTTTTAATTCGTAATAATAATAAAATTCGAAAAACAGGCAACACATTTAAAATATTTAAAAAATAATGAGTGATGCGATAATTTTTGTGGGCTGTATATTTTGAGCCTCTGCAGATGCTTTTTACAACACTGAAACAAAGCGCTCTCTAATAACGACTCAAATATTTTTTTCTACCTTTGAACTCGCTTTCTCTTCACTCGTCCATTTTTTAAATACCTGTTAAATTTTTTACCATTCGAATTCATTCCTAAATCAAGCGTCTCGTTAGCAGTCTCATTAATTATTTGCAAAGAAATTAGTACGAGAGACAATTAATTTCATTTGTGCTCAGTTGAATTCAAAGACGTGGGTCGGGTGCATTTTTAAAGGCGTGGTCCGACTTCCCAGGATTAGTATGCTATTAGAATCCAATACTTTCGATTAAATTATCAATAACCCTTCCACCTACGAAGAACTACTTGATGGAATTATTTGTACATTGTTATTTGTGAATTTTCAGATAAGTTTCAGAAAACAAAGTCTCTAATATGATACTCACTAATTGTTAAATTCCTTTTTCCATTACTTCAATGGCATATGTGAATATCTTCGATTCATTTTCTTTGTTTCTGTCCATAAACAAATATGAAACACCAAAAATGTTGCTCACGATAATATCCAAGAAATTCCATACCTCTGCATGTTTTTATATCATTCTACATCATCGAGTGTTCAGGCTCATGACTTCGCTACGAGAAATCCTTCCTTTTTCCATTGTTCCAGCTTGTTTCATCATTTAAATTTCATCTTGTCTCAAAGTGGAAGGAATCTATAGATTGATAAAAAGTCATTTGTACTGTTTTTCTTGATTTTAAAAGAGCGTTTGAGACAATAAACAGGGGCTTGTTGATAAAAAAACTGAAAAAATATGGTATACTTGAAAATGCACAAGAATGGTTGAGCAGTTACTTGCTAAATCGTTACCAACGAGTAAAAGTGAATAATTTTCAGTCCAGTGAACTTCTTGTGAAGTATGGAGTCCCTCAAGGAACAGTATTGGGCCTCTTCTTTTCATTTTATATATCAATAATATTGTTAACTTCTGTGATATTCCATTAGTTTTAAATTTATTTGCTGATGACACTACAATTTCAGTAAAGGGTGAAAATGTGGAAGAGACAATGAATAAAATGCAAAATATTATTTAATTATCAGAATCGTGGCTTATTGATAATGATTTGTATGTAAACACAAATGATGTTATTTAACAACAATAAACGTAATACTGCATGCGATATTAAGTTCTTCGGTCAGTCCTTAAAACTTGTTACTGAATGCAAATACGTGGGTGTTATTATCGATGAAGATTTAAATTTAAAAAAACATGGTCAGTATGTTCATAAGAAAACTAGTAAAAAAATCAACTATTTCAGGATAATAAGTTGAATTCTATCTATAATGACAAGAGTAACATTATATGAAACCATAATTGCACCACATTTTGACAATTGTCCAATAAGCTTATATTATTTTAGCCACTCAGAAAAAATAGGTACACTGGTATTAAAGATATGCTTGACCGTTTAAGATTTATGAGTGTGAATCAGCGAATGGTTTTACAGAACGTAATTTTTATTTTCGAAATAATTCATTAATATGTTACCCAAATATATGTTCAACAAAATTAGTTTTGTTGGAGATATACATACTCACAACACTAGAACATCTATTAACATGTATATACCGACTACAAGAACTAGTTCAACACAAAATTTTCCATTTTACAAACGTTTATTGTTGTATAATAATATGCCAATTTCTATAAAATCGTGTATCACCCTTGACACTTTCATAGGAGAAACTTTTAATTATGTAAAAATGAATTAGTTGTAATTATATTATATCCAATTTTTTGATATGTAATCAGTACATAGTGTATAATTATTTAATATGTCATTTTTTTTTAATATTTTGTTTGTTATAGCATTATTTCTAAATAAACTATCTATCTATCTATATTTTTTATATAACGTCACTTCTGCTTATTGATCAATTCTGATATCCTTCATCCAAACTCTATCTACGTCTGTGGCATAGAAATACGCACAGGCAACTTCAGTTCTAATTTGCTTCTAATAAAGGACCGAGAAGCCGGACACCAATTGAGCAGACTCTGTAAGAAATTCCAGTATTTTATGCACCAAACAAGTGTTGCTTTATATCGCCGTAAACTGTGAGCTTACGTCTAGATGGGGATGTTTTTGTTTATTTTACTACTTATTAGGAACTTTGTATTTCATTTACGGAAATTATACGATTTGCAGGTTAGATTATGAACCCGCATAACTGGGAATATACTAGTTCGCATAAAATACAGTTGCAGCAATAAACCATTTGAATTTAATAATTCCTATTCAAAGTACAGGGTGTCCCAGCCGAGAGTGACCCATTTTAAATGCTTATAACTTTTATATCAGTTGTGTTAGCCTCCTGCGGTTTACGTCAATCCTTTTCTCTTGGCCTAAAGTTTTTTCTAGTTGGTACCAAATTTTGTCTACAATTATACAGTGGGAGTAAAAAAATTGCCTTTTTTCGACAATAAAATTTTCAACTATTTTTAATGGAACACCCTGTATATTGCAACGCCATAATTAGGAGTCGTGTCCAAGGTATCCTATACTTAGAACATAAAGTAGTAAGGAAGGAGCGTGTGCTACATCTCCCATAATAAATAAAAGAGACAAAGTCGGCCATTTTGGATAACCATTTTATGACTTATTATTTGTTTGGTCGCTGTTTAAAAGTTGGTTTTTATGTTATATTTTGCCGATTATTATTAACTCAGATGTTTTAGTTTATAATAGGATTTTCTAAGGTTAAGTTGGTTTTTCAGTTACGATATATAATACTCTCAATGATATTAATATAGTTTTTAAGACAATGGTTAGTTGTAGTGCTTGTGGACGTTCAAAGACTGCTAAAAACGACGCTTTGAAAATTACTTTTCATCGGTGAGTAGTGTGAGTACATATTATTATAATAATTATAATCTACAGATGTGAATATTGGTCTTTATGTTAAAAATTTCAAAAAATACACATAGTTGTTCCTAACCTAAATTTTCACTTGACATGATGTGACATGACATGGGCGTATCATTTTGATGTTATGGTAAATAAAAAATTAAATTTACTGTAAATAAAAATTTTAATGAACCTATGATTGTTTTTTACTTCCATTTTACCAACTTTAATGTCTATAATGCCATTAAAATAATGTTTTGATAAACTATTAACTCGTAAAAATTTTCAATTAAGTTATTGAAAATATTAACATTTTATAGAAATAGTTTTATCCTAATTAAAATTGCGTACGGCGCCACTGATATATTCTATTCTGCGGCGGCCATTTTGGATAACCATCCCGGTTAACTGTCCTTGGCGTAATGATCCTTCCTTACTACTTTATGTTCTAAGATCCTATACCAATAAACACCGGACTTGTACCTTGAAGTTTTAGCAGCAAAAATAGTAGTCTGGATATTTTAGCAAACGTATAAAAAAAACGTAACTAGGTATCCATAGTAAACAATTGTCACTGTCAGAGTAAAATGTCAAATTAAGTTAACATAAAAACATAAATTTCAAAGAAAATGATTTATTCATTAGTTGAAAAAGCAAAAACAGTAATCTTTTATACCGAAACCCGATCAATAATAACGACGCAAAGAAGATTTAGAACTAGAATCCAGAAAAATCCGCCAAGCAAAAACGTTATTAAAAAATGGCATCAAAATTTTTCAATACATGGATACTTGGAGGTCAAGAGGCCAAAAAGGGATTTGTTTAATCCTGAATATTTAGACAGACTTTTAGCGGTCCATGAGATTATTGCTATTAATAATCAGAAAATATCTCTTAGGAAAATGGCGGCTGCATTGAATTTATTTAAAAGTGAGTGCGAGAGATTTGTTAAATGTTCAAAATTATTCCCTTATAGGCTTCAAACATTTCAAAAGCTACGTCAGGAGGACTACCAAAAGAGATTGTTTACTTGCGAAACTCTTTTGGACTTGTTTAGAGTTGAACCAAATACGCTGTTAATTATGTCTGATGAGGCGAGTTTCCACATAGATGGTAGATGTAACAAGCACAATTGTAGGATTTGGGCATCAGAGAATCCAAGAGCATTTAACGAGTTCCAGCGATATACTCCAAAGGTAACAGTTTGGTGCGTCATCTCTGCTGAAAAAATATATGGACCATTTGTTTCAATGAGCCAACGATAACAGGAACTGTATATACTGATATGTTGTAGAAAATTTTTTATCCACATTTATTACAGGAGGGTATCTTGGATGAGGTCTACTTTCAGCAAGATGGTGCTCCACCTCATTATTCTCTATCACTAGATATAACATTTGGGGAAAAATGGATAGGAAGAGCTGGCCCTATAGAATGGGCACCGTACTCTCCTGACTTGACAGTTCCAGACTTTTTTCTTTGGAGTTATGTCAAGGATAGGTGCTATAACCCCCTTCCACATAATTTGGATGATCTTAAGAGGAATATTCGTCCAGTAATTGAAGCGATTCCCCAAGATATGTTACACAATTCATTCAACGATTTAATGGTCCGACTTCATAAATGCGTAGAACAGAACGGTCAACATATACATCAGTTTTTTTAAATTTCTTTATTAATGTTTAGTTCTAAATATGCTAATTAAAAATACGTTTGCTAGAATATCCAGACTACTATTCTAATTTTTTGCTACTGAAACTTCAAGGTACAAGTCCTATGTTTATTGGTATATGGATACCTTGGACACGACTCCTAATTATGGCGTTGCAATATACAGGGTGTTCCATTAAAAATAGTTGAAAATTTTAATGTCGAAAAAAGGCAATTTTCTTACTCCCACTGTATAATTGTAGACAAAATTTGGTACCAACTAGAAAAAACTTTAGGCCAAGAGAAAAGGAATGGCGTGAACCGCAGGTGGCTAACACAACTGGTATAAAAGTAATAAGCATTTGGAATGGGTCACTCTCGGCTGGGACACCCTGTATATTGTTATAATTTCTATTCTTGTTGATATTTTTGCGATTCGGTTGGTGTGGTGTAAATTCCTTCCCATTAGAATAATTCTGTGGCTTTTCATTAAACTACCATTTTATGGATAGAGGTGGAAGGTCAAGGTCATGTTCACTAGAATGAAATGATTCAATTTGTATCATCAAAAACGTTTGCTTTTTGGGCTTAGTTAGGAGTAAATAAATTTCGCAAGGGACGAAGTGTTTCCAGACCCAATAAATTTCCTACTAACTTCTCCAATATGGTTATTCTTAACACCATAATTATGTTTACCCATTGAAAACATTTCTAATTAACAATCTAATCACCTCAGCTAATTTATTATTCACCTGACGTTACCACTAAAATCTTTGCTTTCCAAATTTCAAGTGAGTCATTAAATGTTGTGATTGATATACTTCACTGTTGTAAATAAGTCATTAGTAGCGGCAAATAACAGTCCTAATAAGATTCGGTAAAATAAAGGCATTAACGGTGCCAGTATATTCGGATTTAATGCCCTGTTAGGGAGGGGAATTTGTTGCCCCAAATCGCGCTAAACATTGTCGCCATTTATCCGTTAACAAAATTCATGTTTGGTTGTATGTTTCCGTAATAGGCCTAAATTATCAAGAAGCTCAGATTTCTAAGCAAACAGTTACTCGTGAAAATGAGGGTTTGAACAGTCGGTTTTGAAGCCAGTTCAAAGGAAATCCGCGATAATAACAAACAAGAAATGCTTTCAATGTATGTTTTATTGCTATGGAGAGACAAAAATGTTTGGGAAAGCAGAAGGGAGGAAAACCTCAAAGTTAAGACGTCATTAATATTATATTGACTGTTTTATCTAGATTTATAAAATTTACTTATAGTTTGGAAAGTTTAGCTGTAGCTACAGGGCATCGGTAAGAGGCGAGGAAACATGGCGCATATCAGTCATAAATGTACAAATGGCGTGCGGTACCTATTTTACCAAGTAAAATTGAAAATACAAAGGTCACTGACAATACCAACGCCACTGGATAAATCAATATCAGTCAATTGACGAAGTGAGAGGGAAGAGCACACGCACGCGCACGCGCTTGCCAATAAGAAGTCAGCTTTCGATAAAGATCACCAATTATGTAATTCGGAAGGTGTGGTAATTATGGTTTTCGTACAACGCTGCCAGAGATTGAAGAAGCCCATAACAATTTTGGAAAAGTGCTCATTTTTCAATATTCATAAATTGAGAAAATAATGTTGATATAAAAAATGCGAGGAAACAAGCACAAAATAATTAACGTTTAATCACATTGTTGATATTGTTAATAATAAAGGGTACCTTTTCTAATTATCATCACTACATACTTAGCAGTTTGGCTTTTTCATAGTTAAACATGGCTATATCGAATGTTTTCGACTGCATTCGTCCCACGGCTTCAGATAAATTTGCCAAAGTATACATTATTGATAATACATTGTGATAATTCTAAGACAAGGAGATGTCAAAAAATTCGCAAAACTGTTTCATGAGCTAGGAAACCATCGAATTGACAATGTCAATCTTGCTCTAGAAGACAATTCGGTTGAACTTCCAGCCAGAAGCAGCACTTTCTCAGCTAAATTTTTTTAAACTCATTTCGGTAACAAGATATAGTTTCTAAACATTGATACACTGTATGTATATTTCGATCTAATTTTACACTACTTGAGGTAGGTAATGTTTTATCAAATGTCTGTCATCTCCTGGGTACAGGGGTTTCACAATTGATGTCACTCCATTAAATATTGGATTTCAATGAAAGTTCAGTACAGCTCGTTCATCTGAAGGGTCCTGAAAGTAGAACTGGATTGAAGTAATGAGGTTTTTCACTGTCGTCTCATCATCCTATAAATAATTCTCCACCTGGACTGTTCCAATTTTTTCAAAATAAAGTAATCTGTCAGTAGTGTTTGTGAAATATCAATTCAAAACTCTGTAACAATGGACAAATTTCACAAAAAGAATACGAAAACAATAACTTTAAGTAGGAATTCCTATTGTTCCCATTTTTGGTCTAGATTATTTTAAATCTGTAGGTACGTCATACTCACTCACTCACATTCGGAATTCTCGAAGGAGGGAAAGTGGGTCATAAAATTGAACGTGAGACTGCAAAAAGACTTAGGTTCTAGCAAAAACTATTTTAGATGTATGAAAAGGATACGCGAATTTTGGATGGAACTCCCTATCGAGCAGCACATCAAACCGTTGGTCGGCAACTTTATTCAAATAAGAGGGTTATTCAATCGAGATCTAGAACATGTTAGATGATAAAAAATGATATACAAATATTCTTTTTCACGGTTTTCAATTTAAAGTACATAAATTTATAATCTCAATAATTTGTTGTGTCTATTTACTATTTCCATAATGAGGGAATCTCAAAGAACCGAACCCTTCCTAAGACATACAGTATACGAAAACTCTTTCGAGTCCATTCCATTTACACAAGTACGACAAAAAAAATATGAAAAAAACTGCTTGAAAGAGAGAGAAGAAGAATTGTGGGCGTATCTAGTTCATCCCAGGCTAAAAGAAGAGAGAGCTGAATGGATGAACCTCGGATGAACTAGATACGCCAACAATTATTTTTCTTCCTCTTTCAAGCAGTTTTTCTTATATTTTCCCTGTCGTACTTGTGTAAATGGACTCGAAAGAGTTTTCGCATACTGTATGTGTAACGACCAAAATAATATATCCAAGGTGTTGTGCTATGTCGTGAGAAACGTGTAGTCCATGAAACATGGATGGAGCAGCGAAGGAGATTCGCAAGTGAGATAATGTATTAAGGAGTTTCAATTGCTATACTAAAGTGACCATGAGAAAAGAGACAATTTTGGATGCGAGGGGATCAACTGCTAGCTTGTTCAATGTAGTATAATTTTCAGAATCTTCAGTTTCCTTGTGACATCTATACTAGACACCTGGTAAAAGAATTTTGTTCGCATTAGTTGAGTTTTAATGTCAATATTCACGACAAAAGCTGCAGCTTATTTGAAATATTGCCCAATAGCTGACAGGAAAAGTGCAAGCAATGTTGGACTTCGCCTCTGTTTGTTATACGCTTCAATTGATGCTGAACTTTTCTGATAGTAACAGAACCCTGAATGAGAAGAGATTGATAACGAGACCAATTTTTTTGCAAAAGCGTGAAATTAAGTTCCCCCAAGTGTGTGTGGAAGTATGATCATAAAAAAATTGCCAATGTTTGCCAACCTGGTATTCCAGCAAATGTATGAGAACATTTCCAGAAGACTCGAAGTAGTTATTTTCCTAACAAGTGCGAAAAGTGATACTTTCCCGCACGCGACTGCAGTTGACCCGAACGACGCAAAGCGGAGTTCGGGCAAGCGGTCAAGGGCGGGAAAGACACTTCACGCATGAGTTGGGTACATTATTTTTTCTACGACCGTTTATACAAAAAAGTATACCAACCCATTTTTCAAAAGTTATTTTATTCCAGCATACATATACAAAACTTTAACCAAAAACTATTTTTATCATTATAAATATTAATATTAGAGACACAATTTGTTGCATTCAGAAAATTACTTAAAATTGCCGGTCCAGTGGAGTTATTTGGTGTTAACTGGTGAGTAGATGACGTTGATGAGGATGGCATCGCTTGCTGGTCACATAAAGATGACGATGAAGGTGCAGACGGCAACGGTTTTAAGTCATTTGTAGATGAAATAATTTTATTTGTTATATTCTTCTTATGTCAAACCCGGGTGGTTTGATAGTTGTTTCATGACACTACATCAAATAATGTACGAGGTTATATCAAAATGTCTTCATTATTCTATATTTTCAAAAAATTAAAAATGCAACAAAAAGCTAAAGAAGATGTAGATTCTATTTGATGGACTATTTATTCACCTGTTGTAACAATAGTAATATCTTCCGAAGTAAAAAACTATTTAATAAGGTCGAAATTTGTGGGTTAAAACGCACGGTGGTAGAAAAAATCTTTTTTCCAATCATTTCAATAACTCTTTACCCATCTATCGATGATGAGCCGTGATTTTCAGTTCATTTGAAAGAAAACTTTTTGTCAAATGTGAGAGTGTATGCAATTGTGGAAATTGAAAGTGTAATTTCATCCAATGTACGTACCAATTACATTATTGAAGTTATATATACGTTGTCAAAAGCACTTTCGATGTCGAGACCTGAGACCAAATCATGTGGAGCAGCTTCTCCCGATTACCCTGCTTGATCAGCCCATTGTAGTTTGTGTAGAAGGATGCAATTGAACACTTTTCCCAGCGAATGCATTTGTATAACTTTTTCCATGGTTTCCAACATGAATGATGTCCGTCTAATTAGCAGCAGAATTTAACATATAGGTAAGTACAATTCATTCCCAGGCTTAGGACGAAACACCACCTTCAACTATCTCCATTGACTTGAAATATATCTCAAAGCTTAGAGGTGTCAAATTGATGATCATGCTTTTGCACACTTGTGGGAGCTTGGGAAATATATCATCTGGAGGTCTTTTTCGTTAGCCTCTGCTCGAATCTGGAAAGAGTACGGCCACTTAATAGGAGCATATTTTTCAGAATTCTGTTAATTCTGTTATTGTCGGGAATACGTTGTAAGTCCTCCCTTCCAGCGAGTGAACTGGTAACTATTTTCAACGATAGATAGTGCCACCGACAACAAAATACTTAATGATAATCACTACTAGTTTTAAAATAAAAATAAAAATTATCAATAATAATATTAGTACAAGAAGCTGGTACGAAATAAAAGATGTTAACCTGAAACACCTCTGTTCCACCGTCCGTGCATTGAAAGTAAATAGGATGAGACAAGAAAATCCGCTTTAAAGTCTGTTTCGGATGATACTATTAAATAGGAAATGTATTCACCACAGGCCATATTATATATACAAATTGGCTGATGTCGACTACAAAATTTATAGAAGCTTCTTGGCGCTAGAATTATTGCATCGATATGTAAATTCGTTTTGATTCGATTTATTAACGAATTAATCGGTATTCGTGAGGTTTCTCATTAATGTCTTTCATCAGAGATGGACTGAGGTTAACTCAAATTAATTTCCCAGACTAGAAGTCGATTTATAGGGATTTCAAGTTAATTGACAATATTGATGGATTCTTAGAGTATCGACATTTTCAGTTAGAAGTTATATGAATGAACAAAAAGTTAGTGATAATTGAAAGCATAATTGAAGTAGATAGATAGATAGATATATTTATTCCACAAAATCACAATATAAAGTACAAAGCATGTAAAAATTTAATAAAATACACAGTGATTTTAGCCTAAGCGTTGAAAAAAAGAGAAAAAAAGTTTGTTGAAATTTGTCAGAAAAAATTCTGAGAAATTATAGAAAACATACTGATGTAGTAGTTGTTTAATTTTTCTTTTAAATTTTTTATTTGTTAGATTTTTCAAATCTGAAGGTAAATGATTATATACTTTAATACTTGAATATAAAGGGCCATTTCGAGTGCGACTATATTTATAGTTTGGAGGTATTATGTCTTGTTTTCGAGTGGGATATTTATGTCTGTCATTTGGGGTAAGAAGTTCATTTTGATGCTTCTGAATTAATAAAGAAATTTTGTAAATATAAATGTTTGTCATGGTCATTATTCTATTTTCTTTAAAGAATGGTCTACAACAAGTTCTAGATTTTAAGTTGAAAAGCGCTCTAATTGCTATTTTTTGAGCCATGAATACGGAGCCTGCGGATACAGCAGTCCCCCAAAATTCAATACCATATTGCATTATACTATGAAATTGAGCGAAATACACCGTTTTTGCTACAAATATGGTAGTATGTTGTTTTATTGCTCGCAATGTAAATACATATTTGCTTAGAGATTTATTCAGTTGATTTATATGAAAGTTCCAGTCAAGCTTGTTATCGATGTGTATGCCTTAGAATTTTATGTTGAGAGAAGAGGTGATAATTTGTTGACCTATATTTATAGCAACTTCGTCAGAGTCTCGATTTAGGTTAAATGATATATTTTGAGTTTTGACGATGTTCAATGCTAGTCTGTTAGCGAGAAACTAATCCGATACGCCTTGCATGACGGTAGTAGAAGAAAGTAATAAAGAATCTTTGTTTATTCCGCTGACAATTATACTGGTATCATCGGCAAAAAGAGAAAAATAAGCATTGGGAAAATTTACAACCAAATCATTGATATATATAAGAAATAATGTTGGTCCCAAGATA
Organism: Galerucella tenella; assembly: GCA_910591685.1. NCBI lineage: Eukaryota > Metazoa > Arthropoda > Insecta > Coleoptera > Chrysomelidae > Galerucella > Galerucella tenella. Next base: position 80,184 of record CAJUYH010000021.1, read on the forward strand.
GATCCTTGAGGAACTCCGCATTGAACATCGACGCAACTCGATTAGTATTGATCGCACCTGTTATTGACGGTATGATTAATTCGTACGCACATTTGACGGTTCGATAAGTAGGACTCGAACCAACCATGTGGTGCACCTCTAATACCATAATAATACTTTTCTAATAAAAATTTATGGTCAACGCAGTCAAAGGCTTTTGACAAGTCAGAAAATATACCTAACGGATATTGTTTAAGTTCTAAGATTTCATGTAACTTCTCAATTAGAGCAAATGTTGCATCAGTGGTACTAAGATCCTCTCTAAAGCCAAATTGACATTGAGTGAGTATTTTGTATTTATTTAAATAAGAAATTAATTGCTTGTTTACACACCATTCTAATAATTTTGAAATAGATGATAATAAGGAAACACCACGATAATTGCCCGGATCAAACTTATCACCCTTTTTGTGTAAAGGTATGACCACTGATTTCTTAAAAGCATCAGGAAGAATTCCATTGACGAGCGACATGTTAAACAAATAGGTTAAAGGTCCTTTTAAAATATCAACATCTTCTTTTATTAATGTAATTGGGATATTATCTAATCCTGGAGATTTCTTTGGTTTCTGGGCCAAAATGCTTTTCGAAATATCACTTGCTGTCAAAGGATTCAAAAAAATGGAGCTCGCATTATTTATTTCCATTTGTTGCAGATAGTTATAGCTACTATTTTTGCTTGGGCCCAGGGGAATTGTTTTGCTGTGAATTTGTTGAAAGTGAAGGTTGAATTTTTCAGCAATTTCGTTAGGGTTCGTTATAAAAATATCGTCTATTTTTAGACATAAGTTTTCCCTCCTACTATGGTCTTTTTTTTCAAAATGTGAATTTTTTTTTCAAAATGTGAAACTAGTTCCCAAGTTGTCTTCGACTTGTTGTTCGATGACATTATCATATTTTGAAAGTAGATGTTTTTTGCTATTTTTATTGTTGTAGTTAATACCTGACAATATTTTTTAACATATCGCAATAAGTATAGCAACATTTTTTGTAAATTTTTTGATTTGCAATAAGAATCTTTTATTTTTTGAAGACTGTTTTATTCCTGGAGTTAACCATCCTTTATATTGTTTTTTATTATTATTTTTTCAAATTTTACAGGAAATGATTTTTCAAAACAGAAATTAATTGTTTCTTCTAAGAAAGTAAATGCTTCATGTTGGTCAGTCTTTCTATAAATTTCGTTTAAAGTAGAAAACTGAAAATCGTGCTGTATTAAAAAACTTCAATGGAAAAAATGATGTGGGGGTTCAAAAGATTGGTCAAACTAATTACACGATTGAGGATCGATACTTTTTTCTAGATAAGAGGTAACCCACATAATTTTTTGTATTTCTGACAATGCGTTCACAAAATTTTATAATGTATGTATGTATGTATTGAAAGCGCTGTTCAATTATGACCGATTAACACACATTGTGGATTTGTATAGCGATTTGGGAGTCTGGCAATTGAATGAGATTATGAGAATTGAACAATGTAAACTTATATATAGGATAATTGAAAAAACTCAAAAATCAAATATTAAGATTACATACGCAAGTGATATTCATGCACATAATACCCGGACAAAGGGTAATATATTCCACAGCAACATAAGAAGTAATAAGGGATTATGCAATCCTATTTATCAGGCATCAAGAGGGTAGGTATGATAGGTTACCAGAACATATTAAAAATATAAAAAAATATACAGCGTTTGTAAAGCAATTAAAAAGTTATGTGAATTAGAATAGATTAAATAATGTATGCTGCATGCTGTTATTCATAAGAAACTCTCCTCAATACCAGTGTTTTGAAACACTGACTAGAAGGATAAAATGGTGATAATGTTGTATATATTTTGTTTTATGTAATAAATTATTTTCAAAAAAGGTCCCTCTTTTGAACCACATACCTAATCTACATCCTTCTTCCTCCACTATTTTGAGCTTTTTCTAGGTGAGGCTACCATATTGTTCTCGCCTAGTTCATTGAGTTTGCCCAGGAATTCCCATATCATTTTAAAACTAATTACAAGACAACTCAGTGCTTCAATTATTAATGTCCGACATTATGAAAATCCTTTGTCTCCTTTAACCCTTTTTCAATAATGGACCCTCCGCTTGAAAGATACTTGAAGTTTTTCACAACCTTTTGGAGTGTTTGATTTCTGATCCGTTCACTCCTATCTCAATTTGAGCTGTCTGTGTAGCATTGAATGGCATTCTTTGCAAATCTGGTAATAATATTTAAATCCAATTCCTTATTGTCGCCTAATTCCGTATCGAATTGAACATTTTAAGACAATCGGTATAGTAGTTATAGTGTGACAAATAAACATTCGTATTTTATAATAGTATAGTAACTTTTTCCCGTGAATAGCTATATTATGTAAATGAGTTTAATCCGTTTTTATTATAGCATATTCAATCATTTCATTCAATATTTTTGCTGATGTTGCCGAAATCTGTAAATATAACATTCCGCTTTCAATCGGACGCGTTACATTTGCAATTATTTATTGATTTAATTTGATCGAAATCAGCAGCATCAATATATTTGGAAACAAACAATTGGAAGTGGCTCAATTAATATTTGATATAAAATATTGCCAATAGTGTAAAACAACAGTTGCTTTGATATTTTCGCGAAAGTTGACACAGTCGAAATTAATTCGGCTGCTTTTTCAACCTTTTATTTCATATATATAATCATATTCCACCCTGTAGTGCTCATTTTATTATCGTATCTGATATCCCGACTATGATTTTTCACTAAAATATTTTATTTCTGGGTAATAAAACGCCATTACCCTTATGCGAAAAAACCCTTTTAGGAAGAAGGTGGCTTTACTCGCTGTTTTTATAACTCCCTAAATTTTAATTGTAAATTTTATTGTTGCATACATTGAAACTTTTTGTATAATAAGTTATTGGTGATGACACAATGTTGAGAAACTTTTGGACTGTTGTTTAAACTTCCAGTTACAAAAATTTCCTATAAAATCTTTTCAGGCTTTTCACCAATAAAATTGTTTTCTCTACGACCACTATCGAAAGTCGTCTTTTGTGCCTTAAAAAGTACTTGGACGGAGTAGAATTAAATGGGACCTCTGGCGGAAAAATTGTAACTCTCGCAACGAGTAAAATGATTCGTTTTGCATTGTTTTTGTATTATATGCAATTACCGTAAATTCGTACTTTATTTGTTTAATTTTGTGTCAGTGACAAGTTTAAAATTGTGTTTTCCTATTTAACTCAACTGTTATAATTTCTAAGGCGATATTTTTAAATAATCAGATATTTTATGGAAGAGGTTATGTTATTCTATTTTTTGTTTTCATTGCAGATCAAAGAGAAAATAAGTCGGTATTAAAGATTTGAAATATTACCCAATTCAAACGAACCTTCCCTGCAACTTTTGTAGATATGACTATATAGAAAATAGAATAAAAACACGTTTCGGTAGCGTTCCAGCTACCGTTGTCAAGATTAACTAGTTATAAAATTAATAAAATAATTTTTGGTCCCTATCTGACACAACGAAAAAATATGACAACTAGACAATCAATAATATTTTGAAGTTCAAGACTACAAAACTTTGTTGTCAAATTTTATTAAGGTCCATTCATAGTAGATCACACCTCTGGTAAAATGTGAAATTGAATATTTTATTTTATGACATTCCAACGATATGATAGTCTACTAGAAATGGAATCCAGTGAAGTGCACGTTCCAGGAACGGTTTTTATTGGGATAGCGCTTTTTTTTAGCTTATTTTGGAAATGTTGTTAATAAAACGCGTTAGTTGTTACTTTTTTGTGTATGATCATTTTTGTTTTCAAAACATGTATAACTCAGTTCGGTGATTTTGTGTATTGAAGTGTGTATCGATTAACAACTATTCCAATGATAAATCATAAGAAAGCCTGGATAAAAACTGATAACGCAGGTAATTGATTATTGGAGATTTCTCTTTCTAACATTGGTAACCAAATTTGACTACATTCGGCTGAAATACTAGCTACACATTTATCTGAATTTTGTTGTATTAAAGCACTTTCTTTGATTTTTCGTCTTTTATTATTGGGCTCTTTCAATATTATTTTTGTTGAATCCCATTGAATTTTATGCCCCTTTTCCCAAGCATGTTTACAAATTCCTGACTTAAAGAACTCCCTATCTTTGATGTATTTTTTATGTTCACTTATTCGGACTTTCAATGGTCTAGATGTTTCACCTAAATAGAATTTGTCGCATTCACAAGATATCTGATATATGCAATTTTTTGAAGATTGTTCGTAATTATTTGGTTTCGTTTTTGTTAAGATAGATCTTAAAGTATTGTTAGATTTAAAGCTGGTACGAATATTAAATTGATTACCAATTTTCTTAATTCTTTCTGACAAACCCCTAACAGTTAATTGAAAGCTTGTTGTACTTTTCACAAATATTAAAATTTAGTTCAACAACACAAAATACTTAAGAACAATCAAAGAAAAAGCAAAAGTTTCACAAAACACACACTGAAAATAACTAAAACAGCAAAATAAAACCAGTTAAATATCAAAGGGCTTATACGACAGCTGATTTGTTTCACTCGTTGCTAAGATGACATTGACATTTCAGAGCCCCATCTATCAAATTCTACTTTTCCCAATTGCAAAGTTGATGTTTTTCGCGAGCTGTCATAATTTGACATTATTGGCGCTCTCAAGCAGAAAGAAACTTTTGCGCACGCTTAATTTTATTTATAGATAGAAGAGAGCTAGTATTTATTTCATAGGATAAAATATTTTAGTTGAGTTTCTAATATGTTGAAGCATCCAACAGTATTTTCCGTAATAATTTAATGAGAAATAATGGAATCTAAAAAATATCTGACATTAATGTAATAAGTTTTGCCTACGTACAAAGGTACACGGAACTGCAATCCGGAGACTGCTAAGTACAAACAATGGCAATTAATTTCATTTTGGTGTGATCGTAGAAAAAGTATTGTGTGTATTTCGAGCAGAAAGTCCTTTGGTCGCCTCGACAGATTGCTGCAACTTTCTGTCTCGACTGCCAAAGTACTACTTTCTGCTCTTGATACACAAATAGCTATTGTAGTCTGGTAGATCATGACTAAGTTCAGTCCAAAGTCTTCGCATTTTTCGTCAATCTCCTTATCGATACCAGAGTGAACATAACAAAAACAGCTAGTGATATTCAAAATGAAAAATCGAGGATTTGGAAGTGCTCGCTGAGTGTACTTTAATTTCACAGAACTTTCAGTGTTTTCTCCTACTACTAGTATAATCGGATAGTCTGGATACAACGATATTGATTCCATTTTTTATATTAATAATGACTCCAATAGATCCAGCTTCTCTGAGAAATTGCTCAATAGCACACATATTTGGATGTGTGAAACTGTCGCAATGGAGATATAGACACCTTGGACTAGAGCGCCTAAGGAAGTAGCTCTGCAAACTGCACCTAAAGCCTAATGAGGACTTCTCTCCACATAAACGGTGAAAACAAAAGCACAAAATATGTTGTGTCTGATCGCTATGAATTCCTAATTCACTGTAATCTGGCAACCCAATATTATATCTTCTATTTCGGTTTGTTTCCAAATCTGACTATATGCGTTTTGCTACGAGGTACCGTTGACTCAACGTTTACACAATTTCTCGGGATCGTAACGTTTTCGCGACAGGTCGGTTCAAACTTTTGTCTTTGAGTATAAAAATGAGAAAAATACATTAGAAAATGATAATGATATTACCGTTCCCTTTGAATCGGTAGTCACCAGTCCATCGCAGTAAAACACCTTATGTTTCTCTGGGTCCTCAACCGGTATCCAGACAGTGTTGGACTCATCTCCACGGGAATGCCTACCAAACAAGCCCACCTCAAACTCGCCGTTACTCTGGCTTGGAATCATCACCCTAGCATACTTCAAGACGGGCGGCGGTCCCTCACACACTCTGCGTCATCTTCTTTCTATCACTCCTACCTCTCACATGTCACGTGGAGTCCTTTTCTTCCCCTAATCATGCTCTCTACTACACCACTTATCTCCATCCATTCCTCTTCGCCCCTCGACATAATCTCTACCATACTTTTCCGATACACCGCCTCTCCCAGTTTATTTTCCAACTTCTTCAAAACTCCCTCGTTCTTCCAACATCTAAACACATGACCCTCATCATCCTCCACTTCACATCTCTCGCACGCTCCAGTTTCTCTTTTCCCAATCTTGTGGAGGTGGCCCACTCTCGACCCATGCCCAGTTAGCACCTGCGTCAAGAAGTAGTTCACCTTCCCGAATTTCCGGTCCACCCAATTTCGTTTGCTCCCGATCGCTCTTTTAAGCGCGTCCTCATACTCATCCCACCTTCTCTCCATTTCCTCATCCATCCATTCCTGTACTTCATACCGTAAGCATAAGCAAAACTGCATATGGTTTTGATGAAAAAAATATTGGAATATTAAATGAGAATGATGGGTCCTAGCACTGTCCCTCGCGGAACTCCACATTGCATAATTTCTCTGAGCTCACACAATCATATACACATAGATTCAAAAGTTTTGCATCACCCTTAATCTCCGAAAAAAAAATGAGTTCATTATAAATGGATCAGAGATTAATCAAATAATTAGTTTCAATAAAAAAAAAACGTGTATATTGGTCAAAAATGTTCATTATCCAATAATAATCTGGCTTTAAACATAAAAAGTATTCTTAGAAATTGAATAAATTAAATACAAATTGATTCTTTTTAAATAAAAGGTTAAGTGAGAACCTGCATGAGAACTTTTGATAAAGGGTATTTTCACCTCTAGAATTTATGCAAGCTTGAATTCGCCTGCCCCTTCTGTTTACCAAATTATTGATATTCTGTTGAGGAATATTTCGCCATTCTTCTTGGGCCGCATGAACAAGCTCTTGTACATTCCTGGGTGGATTTCTGCGTGCTGCCACTGCCCTGGCAAGCATGTCCCAAGCATGTTATATGGGATTCATGTCAGGAGATAGGGCAGGCCAGTTCAAACGATTGATCCCTTCAGTTTCAAGATACTCATTTACAGCTCTGGTCCGATGAGGTCGGGCGTTATCCTCCATAAAAACGAAGGAATTGCCAACAGCTGCGCGCCATAGTCTCACGTGAGGATGTAGAATCTCTCTGAGATACCTATCACCAGTCATCGTTCCCGCCACATGAATTAATTCTGTGCGATCATTTAACATGATACCAGCCGAAAACATAGCACTTCCTTCTCTGAAGGGCGGCACGGGGCGAGCATGGGCAAGCTGAGCAACTCTCGTTGGATCCCGCCACACACGTATTCGATGGCTATCTTGTACCAAACAAATCCTTGTCCTGTCGGAAAAAACACCGAATTCCAAAATTCTTCAGGCAAGGCCGCGTGTTTTTGAGCCCACTGTAGTCGGCGAACTCTGTGCTCAGGTTGTAGTCTGAGCACTCTTATTGGTCGGCGACACCTCAAACCTGTCGCAAGTATTCGTCTTCGTAATGTCGAGATCGATACTTGAACTCCCAACGCATGTATCATATCTCTTTGGAGTGCTGGTATTGCCATGGTCGGGTTTCTTTGGATAGTTAAGTGGATATAGTGGTTCTGCTCTGCCGCTGATTAGTAACACGCCTTCTACGCTTCTAGCTCTATCACGGAGAGAATTGGTCTGGTGATACCGGTTCCATACACGAGACACATCACTTTGCCAAACGCCAACTCTGTTTGCCACGAACCTTTGAGAATGACCTTCTTCAACTGAAGCCACTATTCTTGCACGGTCAATCTCACTTATGACTTGACGATTCATGTTTGCACTTAAAATCGTGAAAATCAAATGCCTTGAATGTTAAAATGATCGCACTAAAAATGTAATCTTACAAAAAAAACTGTAAACATCTGTATATTGCAAAAAATATGGAACATATTGGAATGGTAAACATTGATAAACAAGCCAACAAAAAATTGTTAGCGCAAAAAAATTCCTTCGCATCCGAAGAAGGTGATGCAAAACTTTTGAATCTATGTGTATTTTAACATGTTGTGTATATTAAACCAATGGTTCAATAAAACTCAAAGACCAAACCATTGGTTTAATTTCATACAACCACATTTGAGATATGGATGAGCTCTTAGAGTTGTTGTGTATATGATTATGGAGGTATGATTTGAAAAGTCTTAGAGCTGTTCCACGTATTCCCAACTACCTTCACAGGAAACGTATTCACAATAAAAACAAAATTCATGGAGGAACCAGAGCTTTGGTGGAAATAGAAAAGTGATTTTCAATTTTCAGTTGCGGAAATAAGCGAAATCTAATAAAATTTGAAGCAATAAGTTTTCAATCAACTAAATACGTAGCAATTACATTGAGATCTTCTCTATTAACATCAAGATTATATTTTCACAACCGCTGTACACCTAAGAAACTAAAACTAACAGACACACTTCATAACTGTACCAAACAAAAGGGATCTCGGAGTTATAAGACCAGATAAAGAGATTAGTAAGGGTGTAGCAACGTATTTGGAATTTCCAAGTTCACACTTTGTTTAACTTAACAATGGTTATGTATATATCATTATTCCTTGGTATTTGATGTTCTTCCTGAAACTATAATAGTTGCTGAGCTGAAAGTTTGTATATAAAACTTGAAATCTCATTTTATCTCAATTCGTAATTGGAATTTTGTTGTTATAATGCGGCAATGAACAGCATTCTAAAGACGAGCTCTATTTTGCATATTGTGTACCTACTTAGTTTTATACAAGTAGACTTTCTTCTAACGTTAATGAAATATTCAGTGGCTAGAGAATAAAATGAGCTTTGAAGGTTTTTAAGCAGAAAACCTTGTTGTTGAAAAGCATTACCATATTTGTAAGTAGTCATTTACCCATCTACAATGGAAAATTGAATTAAAAACTAATTCTAGTCTGTATAATAATTGAGTTTGGACAATTATGTTTTTAATTTGTTAATTAAAAATGTTGACTGGAAAGTGGAGAGAGTAGAAAGTAGTGTTCTCTCTCTGCAGACATCCAAAGGACCAATCAAAAGTTTAAGTTGACCTTAAAAATTCGGTTAATTGGACCTTTCCAAGTACGTCATTGTGACGAATTTCTGTCACCGGACAACCTTCACACTGAATTGCAATATAATATCAAAGCGAATAATACTTAGCAATTTTCAAGTCGTCCAAGGATGTCAGGCTTTTCCTACCTCATAAACATTAGAACATAAAACAGACAGGAAGGAGTCTTGTCATTCATCGGCTGTATAAGTAAATGCAACGGAAGTCGCCAGTTGCAACATCCTAATTATGACTCATTTGTGAAGTTGACGTTGACTGACGTAGATTGTATATGTAGTTTAAACGAAAGTATTATCAACAGAGAAAACACAGGAGCTTTTTTTTAATCGGATAAATTTCTCTTTGCAACGAAACAGTTTTGCCAATCACTAATTTCACGAGAAAAACTGACATGATAAAATCGCGACACCGAAGGTGGAGCGATTTTATCTAATGTCAGTTTTTCGAGCTAATTTGGGGATTGGCAAAACTTTGAGTTAAAGAGAAATTTATCTGATAAAAGAAAGGCTCGAGTATTTTTTGGCAAGATAAATTAACGACAGAATATATGGATGAACAACAAAAATAATTATCTTTATTAACTTGCGACTTATTGTCATTTTGTAAAAGTGACTTCCGCTTACTAGATATTGAGGAAGAGGAGTTTTTATCGCGATAAAAAAGGATGCACCTTTTTATCGATGTCAAAGTGACAATAACATTTCCAGGTATATGACATTTTAACATTGGAGTTAATTTATCGGTAGTAATACCACTAGGCTCTTGATAATACCGAGATAATTTTGTCATAGAGAATGCTGAAAGCGTGTTGCTTGATAATAGCCCAACGCCGCAGGCTATTATCTTTGAGCAACACGCTTGAAGGATTCTCTACGACAAAATTTTGAGTATTTATCAAGACCCGAGGAGTATTCGATAAGATAATTTTTCACTTTGTAGCTCTCAAAAAATTGATTGCCAATCTGATGTTTGATAATTTTCAATACAAACTTTATCAATTTCAATCAGATAGTATTCATTTTTATTTAAAACTACAGTTGTGAAAAGTACAATTGGTAAATTAATTGAATCGTTAGATGCAATACCTTATATTCGCGACATTTTTAATCCATTTGTCAGTTTGACGTTTAATTAATGTTTAATAAAAAGTAAACACCAAAATGAAAACACCACATGTAGAGTATTATCGCTGTAATACAGCGGTGATTGGATGAAATTTGACACATGACTTGAAATTAAGTAATTTGATTGGTTACTATATCCAGTAAAAATTTATCAGGAGTATTATTCTATATTCGTATTCTCATTGCTCCTAGACAATATTGTTTGTATAGGACATAGGACAGCTTATAGTTTCAAGTGTTTATCAGAGTAAATATTAGTGTTTAAGGTGACCAGATATATGATGGTTGGTTGTGCAGCTTGTGCAAAAAAAGGAATATTTTTGCTTATTCCATTAAATTTGGTGAAATTAGCCATTTCATACGCGACTGTGGAAAAACATTATTTGTGTCTTTCGAGCGTAAAGTAGAATTGCGCTTTCAAAAGATCCTTCTCTAGCGTAGTGACATTCTGTTACTTTACGCTCTAAATACAGGAATGACTTTATTTTTAAAATGTGTTCAATATATATGAATAACAGCGATTTTGAAACTTCAAGTGGAACATAATATATTTAATACATTTCAATAAGCTACAATTTCTAAATTTCACATATCCAATACCCTATACAAACAGTACGCCATTTGCAGCCTCCTATTTGGACGCAAACTTATTTGGTAAATGCTCCTTCCTGTCTGTTTTATGTTCTAAGCCATAAATAATGTACTGCTTTTCCACATTTTACCAAAGATAGTATTCACGAGTGACAAATTTGACAACAATTTTTTGGTCCAGTTGTCAAACTTTTCCAATTGAAGCTCAATTACTCCCGATAACGGTAGCTGGAATGCTACCTGAACTTTGTATTGAAAATATGAAATTAATTGTGGTTTGTTTTCAGTAGTATTAACCCAAGGACATTGATAATTGTTCGAAAGAATTTTATGACAGATTTCGAAAGCTTGTTGCTTCTGAACAGACCGACGCCGTAGGCGGAGATCTGTTGCCTACAAGCAGTACGCTTGAGAAAGTTGTCATAAAATCTTTGAGCATTTATCAATGTCCGAGGGTTATTTGGATAGAAATTTTTTCGCTAATTATAGGGAAAATACATAGCTAAAACAAATCGTGACATTCCGAAATATTAAATATTTGAAACTTCAAAATCAAAATAAATCAATATGTGTCCATAGCAACCAACGTGAAAACAGCCCATGGTCTGTTATCAGTGTAATGTTGACATAATTGGGTGAAATTGTTCATATAATAAAATATGAGGAAATTTGATTGGCTCTTGGAACTGTCAAAAAATTTTCCCAAGAAATTGGCAAAAAAATGAATTCAATGATAATTTTCTCTGCTCGAAATTGAGGAAAGCTAGTGACTATTTTTTCCTCCTGTTTTTTTTTTCCACCACCGGAACGTTTTCCATTTTCAGTAGATATCCTCTCGTCCCGAATTTCCTTTTCTTGTCCCAAAATTTGAATAATATGAATAATTTCAACTTTCACATATTTACATATAGCTTTAGATTGGAAATTCCATTAATAACTAGAGCTATCTGGTTTTTCCATGAAACTTTATGTAAATCCGTTGGATAAATAATCAGTAAGCTTTCCCATGTGACTTTGCCATTAGCACTATCCCAAGGCCATCAATATTGCATAAACATGTTGAATATTATGTTCGTAGACGACTAGCTTGCAAAACTAAACATACTTACTGAATAAATATTATTATTATTGAAAGCAGTTTATGGCATCGGCACACAGTATATATTATAGGAGTAGGTCGTTGGGTAAATAATTCTTCGGTTTGAAAATTTACATTCTTCCTCATACGTACTCGTAAACGCATTGAAACTTTCATTTACTCATATAGTTAGAAAATTAGTAATTTCTGGAGTTTACCTCCTTATTTTCAGCCATCAGTGTGAAAATTTTATGAGTAGTAAGTCCGAGTGTTCACTAAAAGCGCTACGTTAAGTTATTCAATTTTGAAACTAAGTCTTTTTTACTTGTTCAGTTCCAGTTAATAGTCATAGTGTCATTAGACTTTGCCCCTTTTCAACTTTTCTGTTGGTTCACAATATGCTTCAATTGGTCCAAAAGATTTCCAATGTTGAAAAGCAATATCGAAAATAATTATACTCGATGCCAAAAATGTGACAAAACTCAAGAAGGAATCAATAAACTTTATCAGATTGGATTTGATAAAGTGGCTTATCGGCATATTCCACTTCGATCTTCTCAGATCACATTATAAAGCCCAAGACTGAATCTCTTACCAACTTCCCATGGCCTAGTTCAAGACACTGCACATTCGCTAGGCGCAGGATGTGCTGTGCAGCTTCCTTTCTAGGTGATGGAATCTACACATGTCTCTATCTGTCAACCCCATTAACCTTGTATGTATGTATTCTGGCGTGACATTCACTGAGACCCAAAAGATCTATTGTGCCCCCTCACTTCTACTGAGTTCCTTGAGGAGAGTCTTAGAAACTAGTAGCTCCTTCAGTCCTATTTCCCGGAGAAATTTTAGGATGTCTGCAGGCTTTCACTCAGGTGAATGTTTCTCTTCTATCCAGTAATCCATCCATCCCAGGTGCCGTGCTCTAGGATTCTGAAGTGCTGTGCAGTTGGAAAGTATGTGGATGGAGGTTTCTTCTCCCATGCCACAAAATCTGCATTCTTCTTTCTCCACTATTTTGAGCTTTTTCAGGTACCCTTTCAGGCGACAATGTCCTGTTAGGATCCCTGTTAAAACCATAAGCTCAGTTTCACTTTGATTTATGCATTCATTTGATCTCAACAGGTTGTAGTCACCCAGAAGAGTCTTTGATTTCATTAGCCCTACCAGATTTTTCCAATGGCCAGATCTTCTCTTTTTCTCCTATTTCTTCCAATATTACACTGCGACTAATTCCGCGAGAGGGTATTTCAGTCTTCCTCTTTTACTAATTTCCCATGAACTAGTTGAAGAAACTGCACATTTGCTTGGCACAGGATGTGCTCTGCAGCTTCCTTTCTAGGTGATGGAATCTGCACATGGCTCTGTCAACCCCATCAAACTTGCATTCCTGTTAAGTCCTCTGTTAACATATCTACTACGGCTATGACAGTTTTCCAATCTTTGCTCATTTTAGGTCTGCCTTAAAAGTTGGCAAATGTTGTCTAATGAACTGTTGCGCCTGTCTCTACCCTGGGGAAGTTACCCTCTATTCTAGAGATTCACGTTCCGGTCTATTTCCGTCCAATGTCATCGATAAGCCTTATCTGGCCCGTTTATTCGCCAACTCCTCGCACTAATGACCCACCTACCCCAGTACCCAGTACCCAGGCTATCATGACCTAGTAATGGTTCTCAAGTGCGTTTAAATTTATAGAGAATAGGTGGAATATTGAACTTGATCATAAACAGTCCTTTGAAATAGGTGTAATTTTGCCATCTTTTCATATAATGGGAAAAAACTTCGACATGTTTTTCTTATAATCATACCAGTAGATAAGCAAAGCGGGTTCTGGACCAGCACGAGCATTCATCAAAAGGGGGCGATGAAAATAAGGCAATAAATAGTGTTTTACAGGGTGTACGGTTCCTCCAACTAGTAAGCTGGAAAGCGGAACGGCACTGCTATGGTTGTGTAACGCACGACACATGAATCAAGCCACGTCATATTAAATTGTTTTCTTGATTAGATTTCAAGTTCGTTTTGTTTTCCGTAATAACGTGATATTATCTCTACTCTCATTAAAATTTTATTATCTGTTCTCATCGCTATCTTAAGTAACTAATGCACCCTAATTATTTTTGGTTGATAAAATGAACCATTATGCACCAGAAGAAGTGTTTTTTCCATTAAGATAAGCATATCAAAACAATCGTAATGCACCAACGCTAGCAGACCCTAAAATTTATTGAAAGCAATCCTTGTTATCAAAGGAGAAAATTCGCGATACGTTTTCAAGATTGAATTAGAATGAAGTAATTTACAGCACTGAATATGGAAATTGGGTTGCATTCGAACGAGCAAAATATACAGGCGTGGTACAAGAAATATAGATATTAATGCATATTCATTTTGCTCGTGCATTTATTACCATTAGTTTCAATTTAGTAAGTTTAACTTTTGAAGATTTATAGGCTGACTTTGATCATCTTTCGATGGAATCTATTTTTTTGTCTGTTTCGAGAAGCGCCAAATATTGGGAGGATATTTCTAAACAACTATAAATCAACACAGAAACTGTCCAGACAGTTAATACTTCGCTTCTGAGCACAGTAAACTTTTGGAAATCTTGAATATTATAAAGCATGCTAGAAATAAATTTTGAGCGAATAATTTTCGAAGTTAATGAAGCTATGGAAATAGACAAAAGGATAATGAAAGCCCGCAGAGTCCTAGAAAATATAATTTAATCAAAATCAATAATGAAAAGAAAAAAGATCAGACAACTCATCTTCTTTTATAGAAGTGTAGCTTGAATACAGAATGAGAAGGATTGTAATAAACAGTAGTCATTTTGGACAATTGTAGCAAGTTTTTCTTCTTTTGAGTTTCTTCATGGGGACTTATTCCAAAATATGGGTAACAAACAGCAAAAATAAGTAACACTGATGCTGTGCTGGAACACTATGATCGCAAGAAAGCCCGACGTGATTTAACACGTGAAGTGCCGTGGTGGGTGTAAGGAGCCCCATTTTTCGACATCAAAATATTTCTGAGGGGACGTGGTGGGTCTATGTAACGCACCATACCAAATTTTGTTTCTGGCCTTGGTGGATAATACTGTAGGTACCACCAAATCAATGTAAACTATATTGGGATAGATTCTTTAATGTTTTGGCTCCATTTTAGTATATTTGGCGATTATGTGGTGTACTTATGTGGCCCATCGTAGCCCGAAAAAACTTGTCCGTCCTATGGACTCAATTTTTTTTATCATGGCGGCACTTTACGTGTTAAGTACAAAAGTCTGTAGAATCCAACTACCCCGGCTGCCTTCTTGAAGTTCACTAATTTGAAGGTATATAGTCCAAGGTTATAAAATACTGAAGATGTTCAAATAGGCATTGGTTACAGTGACCGTACCACAGTAGTTGAGGGTTGAGTGTCAAGATCGATATTTTTTAATAAAAAATTCCGCTTAGATTGCCAAGGCTTCTGTCTGGATTGGACTTGGTCTGCTGACACAGTAACCAAGTATAAAATATCCGCTTTCCGTCGAAATGCGAGATTAGTATATGCGCAACGTATTTTTTGTGTCTCAGAACTGTTCAGATTACCAATTGACCTCACCTTTCCAAAATAACCTCATAACACGTCATTCCACGATAGGAATTTGACCTATTTTTATTTCTCAGTCCGCGTAGGTGTTCACTTTATCTCATTTCAAAAGTCATTTTGAGTTTCACTACTGTTAATTACAGGTTTTATTGGTAATTATTCTCAACAAATATCGATATTTATGCAGATATTATTCAAGTGAAATTTTTTTTCACTGGTTCGATATACTAGATTATTGAAATATTACTAGTGGTAAGATTATTATCGATCATGTTACGAGTTAAATCATCCTGAAGGATGATTAATCACACCACTCGATATATTCGATACGGCAATATCATTAATTTTCAGGAGAAGAGTTTTTTTTGGAGGGTGAACATCACCAACAAAAAACTAATCTGATGAATTGGCATCGCTGGTTAAGACACATCAAACGTCCCAAAATTTACAATTGTATTATTTATATTCTGCAGTTGTTTCCCAGGTCTCTTTTTCTATCCTCCAAATTTTGGTAAACTTACTCTCAATCTGATCTTCTGAGAAACACAATGCAACTAGGAGTTCAAGAGATAATTTTTAGAGCCCTTTCAGACGACTACTGATGTCTAAAAAAGAGTCACGTGCAAAATAGTATATTATTAAACGAGCAATTTATGATAGCCATAATTAGTGAATTATGGCCATAAATTGCGAGTAGAATACTATACTTTGTCCACGACACTTAATTTATTTATTAATAAATAAAAGGCATATTACTAACCTCAAAATGTTGTGGCAGCTACTTCGAATAATTTGACATATATAGAGATGGGCGATACTGTAGAAAGTATCAATACAACGTACTGTTATAAATATATTGTTTTGAAATACATAATATTAGAAAATATCGTTATGGAAAGTATCAATACTGAAAATAACAATATTTTATAGATACGATATATGTCAGAAACAAATTTCCTGAACAAAATACACAGATTTAATAGTTTATTTCATATTGTACCCCCATCTCTAGTCGGGAATTATGAACCATAATACACTACAATGTATTATAAACCATAATTCACGACAGTTGATATATGGGTACCATATACCTTTAGTTAGGAGGTAAAATATTGACTTATTATTAGGTGGTCGTGGACAATAGTATATTATTAAACGAGCAATTTATGATAGCCATAATTCACGATGGGTGACGTTTGCGTCACGAGCCGCAGGCGAGGGGCGCAAGTCACCCAAGTGAATTTTGGCCATAAATTGCGAGTAGAATACTATACTTTGTCCACGACACTTAATTTATTTAATCATAAATAAAAGTCAGTAGCGATTTGGAATATTACTAACCTCAAAATGTTGTGGCAGCTACTTCAAATGATTTGACATATATAGAGATGGGCGATACTGTAGAAAGTATCAATACAACGTACCGTTATAAATATATTGTTTTAAAATACTCAATATTAAAAAATATCGTTATGAAAAGTATCAATACTAAAAATTACAATATTTTATAGATACGATATAGGTCAGAAACAAATTTCCTGAACAAAATACACAGATTTAATAGTTTATTTCATATTGTACCCCCATCTCTAGTCGGGAATTATGAACCATAATACACTACGTTGTATTATGAACCATAATTCACGACAGTTGATATATGGGTACCATATACCTTTAGTTAGGAGGTAAAATATTGACTTATTATTAGGTGGTCGTGGACAAATATCATTCCTCACTTGTATCTTGTGTGAATGTGCCAATTTATATTATTGTCTTTTCAGCCCCGCGATTATTTCCAGACACTAACTAGTAGCCAGCCACAGTCTGGAAGCGCTCTTATTGTCGAACGTGATGACATTCGCCAAACAAACAAGTTTCAGTTCTCTATAGTAAAAAATATTTATGTGCAGCATGTTATTGTCTATAGGAATTTATTTTTTTTTCACTTATAAAGCAGTCTTGTAGTGCTGAATCCGACTCCAAGGTAGTCATTTCAAGCATCATAAAACTTGTTAATTATTACTTTCTCAACGGCAAGATGTACTCGTAAAAAGCACCCATAAAAGATCTTGCTTCTTTATGATTATATTCCAAATTTGAGGCCTTTGTTATTTCAAATAATTACTTACTTTGTATTAGTTGAAAAACGTCATCTTAATACATAAACAGCATAAAATGAAGTTGCAAATTATTCAAACAACCATTTTTTGAATGAGTATCCAAAAAACAATTCACATTTTGGGTATTTACGTTATTAATACTGAAGAATCTACAGTCGGCATACAGAAATATCTTGATTTGATAATTTGGTAATCATTTGACTCAAATTATTTATGAAAGTAATCCATTTTTCCAGTAAAAAAAAATTCTTAATTCTGAATCAAGCTCTGAATACTCCTTATTTTGTGAAAAAATGAATAAATTGAAACAATATCCTGTTTGCAAAGCATATCCTTTGAAATTATTAACGCCAGTTGTTCGGACCGTATTTAAAAATTTCATTACATCGCTCAGTTTCTGTCTTCATTGTATTTTTATTGATTCTCATCACCAATAAAAGAACCCTTCTCTGTTCGTGGAGTTGGAAATCCTTGTAGACCCTTTCGTTGTATAATAGTATCCTGAATTCACTCTTTAGAAATTAACAATGAAACATTGTATTTTAATTCAGACCCTCCTTTCCAAGCCCATTTTATCTACTCGAAAATGAGGAGAATATATAACCATGCAACAAATTCTGTGACCCTGGAAAAACTTGACCTTCAATACAAGTATTTGTTTCAATGATCTTATTATTGCCAACAATATTTATTATATACCTGTAGAATTGAGTTCTACGACTAGTTTTTGAGATACAAGACGTTGAAGATTAGTGGTTCATTTTTAATCCCAATTTCTTATAATGATGGATACTTAAAAGTAATTGAAGATTATACTGTCAAGCGGTCGATTAAAGTTCACAAATCAAGAGATATTCTGCTTGTAAAACTGGAAGCCTACTAATTTTCTCCCATTTAATCCATTTATCATCGTGATTTATTCAAGTGTTGAATTAACAAGTCCTGGAACATTTTCAATTGAGCTTACATCAAAATAGATCGTCAATTAACATTAAATCACGTTGTATCAAGTTAATACCTGTGCAATATCCAGTTATAAACTTTTAATACTTTCCAGTAGTAGTTCATTATTCAGATCCGTGGTATGTTAGCAAATGCGATTATCATCAACTCCCCACAACTCTGTTCACATTTGTAGCATAGGATTAATACAGTTCCATGCACAAAACACAAAATAAACATGAACTTTGCATTTTCAATTGGTCCGTATTCCGAAAATGAATCTGCGAAGTTTTGATGTAATATATATTAGGAAATCATACAACACATTCGTCTTTAAATGAACAGCGGTTTATTAAATTTTGTTAGCAATTACAGTTAATATGGAGCTGATAGAAGTATAGGCTTAGAGCATGGTTTGGGTTTGTAGAAGATCCACTGGCATATTTCACTGCAGGCTTTAGTATTGTGTTTTTTCACTATCTAGAAGGGGATGGGTAATTTGGTCCCCGCTACCTGTGTTAATCCTTTGGTAGCCAGGCACTTCGATAATCCGGCTGGTAATTTGGCCCCCAAACTAAAATATAATTATTTCTGCTTCTTGGAAATTTTTAGGAATAACAGGCAGTTTAGACGGATATAAAACCCTTATATCATTATAATTTGCAATCATTTGAATTATTACCTAGTTTGAGTACGTGTGAATTGTTGTGAGAAAGCAAATGGAGGTGAAAATTATTAAAAGTAATCGTGGCAAGGATTTACTTGTAGTTAACGGTTACAAGTTTAATTTCCACAAAAAACTGAAAACTTCAGAAGAAACTTGTTGAAAATGTACCAACAGAAAATGTAAGGCCTGTATCTATAGATTAGGTGTATCAAGTGCAATATTCGTGACTAAAACTTCATCCGAACACTGTCATCTTGCGGACATTTCAACGTTAAATAGGCAAACAGTTTCTGCAGTTTTCAAGAGAAAAGCTGTTGACGATATTTCTGAAAAACCGTCAAAAATTATACGTATGGCATTGAAAGAATATTTACCAGCAACACCAACAACCAGGGACGTCGAGTACGTTAGGAAGAATATGTATAATAGTCGACGTAAGCTTCTACCAGCGCTTCCGAAAAATATAAACGATGTACATTAAATTTTGAATTCGATTGACGTAAAAACTTCGCGTGATCAACAATTCCTTTTTATCAATTGTGTGTTAAATAATATCATTGTGTTTACGTGTCTTTCAAATCTTGAAGCTCTGGGGAAAACGCAATTAATCTACGTCGACGGCACATTTGATTATTGTGCCAAATATTTCACACAAATGTTTACAATTCACGGTTTTTCACATGGACATTACATACCTTCAATGGTATGCCTTCTTCCCAATAAAAAATCGGAAACATACGAAAGACTGTTTCTTTTGGTTCAAGATAAGTGCTCCAAAATTAATATTAACTTCGATTTTAAGGAAATAGTGTGTGATTTTGAAATGGCCATACCTAAAGCCGTTCGAAAAGTTCGGCCTTCCACCCAAATCATCGGATGCAGATTTTATTTCGCCCAGGCATGGTTCCGGAAAATTAAAACTATCGGTCTAGTTGTGGAATATAACGATGCGAGCAGTGATATTGGTCGGTGGTTGCACTTGACTTTTGGTCTTACTTATTTAGATCCTAATGGAGTGGGTGATTGCGTTGCTTTCGAACTATTCGAAAATAGACCAAATGACATGAGATTGGAGAAGTACGCTGATTATCTAATCGAGAATTATGTTGATGAAGAATCTCTTTTTCCACCGACAATTTGGGCCAAAAATTCGTCTGATCTCACGCAAAAAACAAACGCTTGCGAAGCTTTTCACAAAACTTTTAATGATTCATATTACAAAGAACATCCAAATATAATAATATTTCTTGAGAAATTAAATCAATTCCAAATCGAAACTTATATCAAGTAGTAAAGTTGTCATTTGAAATATTATGTAAGAGACCCTAAAATTAGAAATCGTCAAAAATTTATTGAAAACCTTATAGAAAAAAACAAAAACTCTGAAATAGATAGAACTCATTTTTTAACATGTATTTCATCAAAATGTGTGAAATTTTTAAATTCTCATTTGTGTAAAAATTATTTATATGTTCATGCCATGGAGTTGAAATTAAAACCTTTAAACTATTTTCATGTTTTGATTTTATTTCTTCTTCGAACCGAAAGCATATACCTGATTGCGGGGACGAAATTACTTGTAGGGAATTTATACCTGCCAGCCATGGGGACCCAATCACCTTTTGAAATTTCGTGACGTCATCTTTGGGGACCAAATTACCAACTCCGATCTAGAAATGGTTTACCGAGCATCTTTTTGAGAAGTCTTATCTGCCATAATAGTTTACCCTGGCGAGGTTAGGTTAGGTGTCTAATTATTTCCGAAATTAATGTACAAATACCTTCACCATTTAATTTATTTCATATTTCCTCAATCTCCTGAATGTTGTGTTTATCTTGTTGAGCGCAATTCGGCTCCTGATTTTGGTGTTCTTACTCGTATTTAGGTAGAAAATGGACGCTGCGCGCAACTCATCCATGCCCAAATAAACACTTTTTGAACAGGTCAGTTTTCACCCTGACGGGAACTCGAGTGGCAGCTTAAGCTTATTGTGCCCTAATTATGACACAGGTAGAGTGGTTATCCTGACGGGAATTCGTGTGCGCCCAAATATTTCATACAGTTCTTTGCGAGCGACTTTTCGTTGCCTTTTGTCAAGAAGCGCTCATTTGGCAGGCTGGAACAGAATATGCTGTCGTATCTTCCTCTACTCGACAGAATCTGCACACTTACAGTGTCAATAGTCCCAAATAAACACTACTTTGACAGTTCTCCTGTGTCCTGTGGACATTAAAAAAATGTTCTCTCATGATATTCCGCTGGTGATCTTCCTGATGAATTTGTGGACTTTTTTCGTAGTTATGTCTTGGAGTCCGCAACCGTAGCCATGCCAAGGAGCTCTCTCTAGTTGGATGCCTTAAGCAGACTGGCTATCTGTGGAGATGATAATTGAACCTTCTGCTTTGTTCTGTTTAATAATTCCTACAGCACAGTTATGGAAAATTGTAACATTCTGCGATAATATCACTGGGAACTGTATTTCTTGCTTCAATCCTACCACTCCAGCTTCCACGTCATCCCATATTGTCAAGTCGTTGGTACAGAAGGCTGCCCACTTTTGTATGGGTTCATTTCTCTCTTGGTCTCTCTTTTCCGGTATCAATATGTGTGGTTATAAGCTTTGCACTATTTTTCTATGAATATCTTTTTTTCAAACAGGTCATTGTTGGTTCAATACTTCAATCCTATTTCTGGTTTCATTCCTCTATAATAATCATCACAATAATCCTTCCAACATTTCTACCCACAATTTTAACTTCATCGCGATATTATTCAAGAAATCTCTTTACCTCTATTTCTAGGACAAATTCACTCCTATTCCCATTCACTCCATAGTTTTATTTCTTGTGCTTGGGCCATTGTTTTCGCTATGCTTTAATGCTCCCCTAATCTTATTTATCTTCCGTTATTTGCTCAGATTATATTACTAATTACTACAGCTTGTTTTTTATCTTAGTTTTATTTCTACTGAAATTATTATACCCTTTGCCCGTCCTTTTCAGATAACCATGCAGTCCAGTCTTGGTAACTTGGAGTAAAACAAGCTATTTATAATAGTTGTGAAAAAATGGAAGCGAATAATAACTTTTCTTACATTGGAAGGCTGAATATTTTCGTAAATTCCTCTTCTCCGATTTCACTCCACTATAAATCCCGTCTCAAGCAGCTTTTCTATATTAAACACAAAAATGATTGTTATAATAACAGCTCCTCGGATACTCATTCCTTCTTATGAAAGGAATTGTAATCTCCAATATCCAGACTTTTCTCTTTTAAAATCGCCGACTCCCTGTGGAGTCGAGAGAGGAATCGATTTCACCTGCTCTATTCCAAAAGGATACTGTTACTAAGAAAGTATTTCGCTCAGTTTACAACAATATTCGACCTGTGGAAAATTTGAATAGACCTCCTTTATCTTTCCTTGAAAATTTATTTCGAAGAGATTATGTTACGGGAATGATAAAAGTACATATGATTTTCGGTAGAAGGAAGGTTGGAGAAATCCTTTTATTTCGGATAAGGCAACCGATTCATTCTTTTTTTAATGGAATTCAAAAGAGTGGCTTGCGGATTTGTATCTGTTATACCTTTTTCAAGGATCAAAGGACTTGAGTTCATTGAAATAATTATGACTGGACAATGTAAGTACTAGAATACAATCAAACTGATTATTATAGACCACCAAAGAAAAATGAGTACCTGCTATGAGCTATTGCTGCGTGAAATTCTCCGAAAATGTATCAGGAACCAGGGTATCAGTCTGCAGTAGATGGGGTGGCGCAACTGAAGTCAACATTCGACAATTATTAGATTCGAGAACCTAAAAGAACACACAAATCAATGAATAGTCACAATTGAATCAGTTCACGAGTAAACAGCACCAGTCTTCATCTGCTCTAACTCGTCCTATCATCTATAATGTTTCATCGCCCCTTATAATATCTTTATACCCAAAAACCGTTGAAGAAGCTGGAGCTCTGTTCTTCAGAAATAACAGCAGAGGTAACTGCGTCTAGGAATTCAAGTTACAAGTCATAATTTCGATTGCTACACTTTTTTAAACACTGGACGCTCTTCTCTCCATAAACACAAAAAAATCGGATCCAGTACCAGACTCTATCCACTTTGAAGGTACGAGTTTTGTTTCAAATGTATAAAATGGAAGTTATTTGTCAATTCCAATCCTTCAGAGAGATCTCCAGTGTTAAGCAGCTTCAATCTGCTTGATCTTCCTTGTTATTTCAGCTTGGGAAAGCTGCTCTCTTCTGGTAGGGGGCTGGGAAACTCAAATACAATTTGCAAGATTTGATTGCGAATCACACAATTTCAGCTGGAGGTCAGCTTTCATAACATACATAACAGGGATTGTAATGGACCGAAGGGAAACTGAAATCGACTTCCGAATCATACCACACACTAGATCAATAGCCCGTCTCTCTTGGACCCAACTTTCTTATATCTGTTCGCGAAACTTCTCAAATATCGAAAGTGATCGAGCTGGATCGTTCCTATTTCCAGTAACTTTGACTTTCCAGTGGCGTCTCACGTTGAATTAATTAAATTTTATCGTTAATATGAATTTTGCATGTTTGATATTTGAGGGAAATTTATTTATACAAAGGCCGCAAGAAATGAGTCCTGATGCTTAACAGAACCGGGCTAATTAATTCATAACAAATCAAGCATTTGTTAAGTGAAATTAAATGTTATCCCATCACATGCTGTAACTTGATCTTGGGGAATTAAATTGTAAAATCTTAATCTACAAACAGTATATTATTAGCTGTATTAGTAAATTCTATCACAAGACACGAGAAATGCACTGATAATACATAAATAGTGAATCACCTATCCAATCACCAGTCAGATACGGTTACCTAAATTATGTAGTAAGAGCTCAGGTTAATGGAGTAACTCCCTGGAGAAACTGCAAAATGACAAAAGATTTCAAATATACGATCCGGCCGAGCGGATTTTCACCTCCATCAAGGTGTTGGTTACTTAGGTGAAAATAGGCCAGGCGATAAAAATACTATTCCAATGAATGTCTTTGTGGCGTAAAAATAAGGAGTTTATGGTTAAGTGGTAATTGAAGTTCTCCGATCTAGCTGAATTTCTCTACAACCTTTGTTTATTATGTTGTTGAAGACGCTCTATAGAACGTATTTCAATGTAGACTATGGTTCTTTGCATTCATTATTTCTTATTTGACAATCCAATCCAAAACATATGGAGTCAGAATTGAAAATAGTTTTTGAATGGATGTTTCTAGAGAAAGTTGAAGCTCCAGGTTGCACATGTGTTGATTGAGATTACAATTACCAAAAAATTTGGATTCCATTGAAAGTAAAGGATTTTTTCCGACGTTTTCGATTATTTTGCTATTTTGAATGTTCTTTATTGTCGTCTCAAGACAAAGATGATAAATTGTTGTTAAGAACTGGACTATGAAAGAAAATAAACCAAGAAAGATACTATTTCCGATACTTACACACAACGTTACTTAGGAAAATGTAAATCGTTCCTTCTATTTTACAGAACACTAGTGGTTTTGGAAGTGGAGTGAAAAGTTTACGGCGCATTTCGAAGTGGTAGATATATGTGGAGATAGGCGAAACTTGAATTTAAAATTTGAATGCATTGTGTTATGTAACAGAGAAAGAATACATCGATCCGTTTCAATTTTTATAATACAAAATAGGTCACAGTACAGCCTTATGTAGTGAAAAATTAAAAGTCTTATAGGGAATAACCAGAAAAGCATTGATAAAATGTATGGCAAGATGTCGTCGTTCATGGGTTCTCCTTTTTACTTGATGCAATGTTTGGATACATTGAACTACCCATCTCGCAATAGACCGTTTGAACGCAAGACATCTTGTGGTTGCAGCGACCCCTGTCCTCCTATAAATTGCTTACAGAAAAACAAATAGAAGATAACTGTAATTTTGAAAAATGAACTGCTTAGAACTTGGACAGGTGTACCCAAAATTATATCAACGGTATATGTCTTCTCTGTTCTTCATTCAGTGTTTGGTTTTTAGTATTTTTCTATATTTCTTTAAACTACTACTCAATGACACTTAGTATCAGCTTTAAATTCTATATAAAGTACCAAACAAAAGATGATGTGATATCCTGTATTTTGAAAATAGTTACAAGCGAAAGTTGATTGGAAATTTGTGACAAAGAACATGAGACAAATCGAAGCACTTATACATGTAGGAAAGATTAAAAATAAATAAATTGTCCGAGCCCTAAGAAAAGAAGTGTTGCCATACGCACAGCTGTTCAAGCTTAAAGTTGCAGTTTCCTTTTGAAATCACGGTTGGCATCTATCAGTTCTTATAAAAAGCCCTGGGTGGACAACTGTTGTCGCAACCACAAGATGTCTTCTGTCAAAAAGATCTATTGTATAATTTTTATTATGAAAACAATATGGTACATCCTTAAAATGGAAAATGAGAGCTTCATGAAAAATTCAGTGGACCAAATCATCTCGGCTAATTGGAAAACAGCATCACCTGTTTTTGATATAATCAAATTCGTACGTAAATATCTAGTACAACAACTTTTTATATTTTATATTTCGTTCGTCAATGTACTTTTTCACTACGTTCATTTATTTCTTTAAAAAGTTTTTACGATTCCATCCAGCTGATCTATTTCGAGATAAATTCGTCCATTTCCCAGGTATCAAATAAACAAGCTTGCATGTATGTTCTAGTCAGCAGCGCGATGGTAAAGCCTCTGAATCTGTTGCTAGTTGTCGTTAACAAGGTAGAGCAATGAATCGAAAATCTTTGCTTGAATAAAGTATAACTTTTTCGCTCCTATTCAATTATACTGTGCGTTGAACTTGTTACAATTTTGACGTAAACTTGATTGAAACTTTCAAAATAGGCTTGTGCACCAGGGGCCCATTTCACCAAAACACAAGTTTGTAAGTAACAAGTAGATTTTAATGAGTTTGGCAAAATATATAATTACTCGCGTTTCATGACAAGTGTACTTTTGTAATAACAGGCAATTTTTCACAATTTCACAAGTAAAGTACTTGTTATTTACAATGAATTTACCTGTTATTAACTAGTGTGGTCAACAAAATTGCATCTGAATCTTGTTATCTACTAAAATTCTTCTACCTTACTTGAAAGGTAGATAGCTGACAAGTTTCAAATATAAATAGATTATAGTTGCAGCAAAATGTGGTCTGGAAGTTCTTCGTCAGGAAATGAAAATGAAAAGATTATACGTATATACAGTAGAAAAAATTGACCTTTACCCTGACGTCATACCTACTTACCTCGCGAAATCAATCAATGAGTCAAAAATGGCTACAATTACTTTGTCGTGTGCATAAATACGTTGACTGCTTGTTTATCTTGTTCAGCCACCGTCTAAGAAGTGAGGTTAAGTTGGAAATATTCATTAAATGCGAAACAGGAAATTCCGTACTTATCGTGAAATAAAAATAATTAATTGGAGGTCTTGAAAAAACCGATTTTATAGAATTTATCTGAATGCAAATGATTGAACGATTTGAACAAAACTCGATGTATCAAAATAATGACAGTTGTCATAAGAGGTCAAAATAAATTCTTATGATTACAACCGATTAATCGTTTTTGGTGCTATCTCTTTTCAACATTTGGAAGTAATAATTAGAGTTACATAAGAACGTATGTCATTGCTTGAAAGACAAGTGTACGTATATTGTATGATGTGTTTTTACTGTCAGTAGAAAAGGATGAGGTATATAAAGTTTGTGTTTAATACTGTTCATTATTAGTGACGTCAGGGTGAAGGTCAATTTTTTCTACTGTACGTAGTAGGAGAGTGTTTAGGTCTAGAATTAATTCTGTGTTCCACTCGTTATCCGAGTTTAATGAACGTTTCCACAAAAATGCAGATTTGTATAGCATTACACTGGTTAGGTAATGGAGAGCTATACCATGTCATATCAAATGCACATGGGGTTAGTAAGGCAAGTGTCTGCAGATGTGTTAGAAAGTTTGTGTATGCGGTTAACCAAATTGAATTTCCCCAATGCGTTAGTTGGCCTGACAATATTTTAAAAGTTTCTGCAGGATTTTTTGCTATAACAAGATTCCCCTAAGTTATTGGATGTGTCGATGGGACATATTAGTAAAAATAGATGCTCCAATCGAAAATGAGCCTGCATTTGTTGATCGTTATGGAAACCACTCCATCAATTGTATGATTGTTTGCGGACCAAATTTGGAATTATATTATGCTCGTCCTAATTGGAGAGCATAATGCTCGAGTTTTAAGAAACAGTACTCTTTTTCAAAGAATGGAAGAAGGTTGGCGTCCAATCGTAAATGCAGTTTCACTAGGAGATTCTGGTTACCCTTTATTGGATTGGCTTATGACGCCCATTGAAGTAAACTTAGATGTAGCAAGTGCTGCCTACAAGTTCTTTCTCGTCTTGTCTATGACAAGTGTTACAGACAATTTTAACTTGTTGCGAGCAAGTTTTGTGATTGTTTATGAAATGCCTGTGCGTAACAACTTATGAAAACAAGTGGTTGTTACTCACAATTAGTTTCAACAACACTTGTACCTTTGTGAAGTAGGCCCCAATTACAACCTTATATTTGTGTGAAGGGCCAATGTTGCCGATTTTGGTTTGAAAATAGAAAATATGGTATTTCATTCGAACAACTTTACTTTGATATGGCACCGACTTTTGTAACACACTGTTAAATTGTAGGTTATTTTGAAATATGAAGCTTGAAGCTTCCCACACAATTTCTGTAATTAACAGATCTACTAATAGACTATGAGCCCATGAGGAAAAAAGTGTCGCGATTTGAAACAGCAGCAAACCCATTCAGAACGATAGTTTATCATGCCACCATCGGTTCCAGCACTATGGCGTACATTTTCTCTTGTGCAGAAAAGCGCAGTGGAAAACTGAATATTTCATTTTTCACCCCCTGAAACCGTGATATGAAACTATACGCTGTTTGTTACATTTGATAGTAGAATCATAGGAGATCGGACCAGACTCTATGACTCTATCAAAAATAATCGTTCGAAAAATCTATGAAAATTTTTAAAAACTCTTATTTTCTACCCTCTAAAAAGGTAATTTCAAACTGTACGGCATTGGTTTCTGTGGATTATAAAACATATAAATAAAGATTTGACAGAAGTGCCATACAAAAAAGTTGTATGAAAAGCCGTGGGAAATTGTTTCTTTTCCGAACGATTATTTTTGAACGTCATAGAGTCTGGACCAATCTCCTATGATTTTTCTATCAAATGTGACAAACGGCGTACAGTTTCATATCACGGTTTCAGGGTGTGAAAAATAAAATGTTCAGTTTTCCACTGCGCTTTTCTGCACAAGAGAAAATATACGCCATAGTGCTGGAACCGATGGTGGCATGATAAACTATCGTTCTGAGTGGGTTTGCTGCTGATTCAAATCACGACACTTTTTTCCTCATGGGCTCATAGTCTATAAGCTTTGTCACATTCATCAATCACTAGAGGAAAGTCATCAAATATGGAATAGTATCCTAATATGGAATGCCTCCATTTCTCTAAGAGTATAAGTATGAAACGCAACACTCGACCATCTTCTGTTTCATTCGGTCTACTAACTATCGCACCCACACCATCGAGTCAGTTGCGCGAATGCTTCACGTGTAGCAGGCGTGTTTTGTTTTGTTGTCGTGCAGAAAATTTTAAAGGTAAGTAATAAACGAGTATTACCAGCTGTTATGTTTGTTTATGTTATACTATATAGTATATCGGTATTGTGTTTATTTCACCATTTTGTGATCTTTTGTCATTAAAATATTGTGACTTCAAAACATATTCAGAAGAGTTTGAACTAGTATAAAAATCCAAATATGGACAGTCGTCGGTGTCTAATTATGGAATATTAAATTGAATGCTTGATGTGTGGGCTCTGGGCACATTATGATTGTGCTGGTCCAGAGTTTGATACTTGGATCTGTTACTTTTGCAAGTAATTATGTAAATTCTTTTATTTATCACAATATATTATATTTATTTGATTGATCTCGAAGATTTTAATGTCCATTTTTGATATTGTTATGTTGATTTATGCTTATATTCCATACTTGGTTACCCATTTGTGATTTTGTTTTTTGTGTTAGATTTTAATTTGATAACTAATATATTTGATTAAAGGCTGTTAATTACTACATATAAATGTATGACTGATCAGTAGAAACATTTAACTGATTTAATTTATACGAAGTTTTTTTTTATATCCCAAAAACAAAATGGTATTCCATATTTGGTGACTTTCCTCTATGTATTGATGATGTTCACCACACAACATTTTTCTGTTCGTCTCCTAATCACACTCATATAATCCTGTTCTACTGCTAAAATCCATATCCAATGCATTGAAATATGGATTGTTCGATCATCGACAACATTTTAAAAGTCGTTACCTTTTTCCTCTTTTATTGAGATTATGCACCCGGCTAAGGTACACATTATACTCCTTTTCTGACCCTCGTTCGGACCATTACGTACTATTTGTGCTCACCTCCGCTTTTCGGTAATGCGGTCTGGATAAAAGCGCAGCTGGAAATGGTCAGACTGCATATAGTGAATGCTGCTGTCAAGATTCAGGACGGTGAAATTTACGGTCACTTGCAGGGATATTCGCTACGACTTTATTTTCTCGGTTGGAAGCTTTTCTCGGCGCACAGACGGGAAAATATGACGAGCGACGTTTACTCCAGGATTACAGTGATTGCAAAAGAAAATGTGCGAAAAGCTAAGGTAAGACGGAAAAATCGATACTGGGGAATATAATATGTGGAAGATATACTTTCATGGGTGTAAAAATTTAATCCAATATACGCTTGGCTTTTCGCAAGTTTAATAGTAGGTACACGGGAAATTTTTATTTTCCAATAAACTGTCAAGCTTACTTCACTATTGATAGATTATCATCGGAAGCAATATTTTTTTTAGATTGAAAATTTTACTTGTTGGGTTATATTGAAATTGTTTTATACGAAACGCGCTTTAAACGGTATATTACACTACCAGGGCAGAAAGTTTCAGTTCTTGTGCGTCATAATGGCGTCTATCATCTCAATTTCTTGCCAAGGAGGTTGATATTATTTTCCTAACTACCTCGGTCCAAAGTACGATAAAAACGCTAACTGTAAGATAATTTTCAGGTCATATGAGATAAAGTAACAGAGCTTGACCCTTATCATTGTACTTCTTAGTATAACAGGAATATAAGACTACAGATCATATATTCCTTGAATGTTTGGGTTCATGATCCATCTGCTAGTTCGTTTTTATGCTGCGTTACCAACTATATTGGTTGACGTACTAACATGGTACTTCCAGAAGAATACACAAAGATCCTGCCGAGATATAGGTGCTATGAAGTTGCCATAGACCATCAAATTAGAAAGACTGTTTCAACAGTCAATCAGCCTTCTACTTTGAGAATATCCATTGCAAAACGTTTTTTCCTAAACTTTTTTGCCTGAGACAAGATTAATTTTGACGTCAAGAGCCCAGTAAACATTGAAATGAGAAGTTCATCCTTTGATAATGTGTCTCACCGACTCTCCCGTACATCCTTTTAAGCAGGTGCCTAGTATATTTTATGTATGTGTCCCCAATGTTGTGCATTCTGGGTAGGTACGTCCTTCGCACATGCGATCACATCCTGTTTCAGCATATGCCTCATCGCATGTGAATAACACATTCTTTGGAAGTGTATGGACAGCATCAATTCAATCAGTTATTGACTTAAGTTAAGAAATACAGCGTGTATGAAATCAATTTGATCAATACATACATTTATCAAGTGAGGACATATACAGCAAGACAAGCAAATATGAAGGGATCGTCTCGCTGGCAAATACGCTTCTGTATTTCAAGCAGAGGTCTATGCAATACTTGCATGTGCAAGGGTTAATAATATGAGAGCCCACAACAACAGGCAGATCAGGATCTACAGTGACAGTCAAGCCGCCCTTAAAGCACTTCAGAGCTATAGGGTGACATCTCGACTAGTATAGGAATGCGGCAAAGAACTTAGGAGAATGGCGACTCGGAACAGTGTAACACTGGAGTGGGTCCATGGTCATAAAGGAATCGCAGGCAATGAAAAAGCTGACGAACTCGCAAGAGTAGGATCGTAGACTCTGATGAACGGACCCGAACCTGCTGTGGGCATCGTCAGATGCTTAACGAGATCATGGTTAAAAGGGTGGTTGGAGGAACATTACAATAAACAGTGGAAGAATACGACCAGGCAAATACATGGGAAGAAATTCATGAAAGAACCATCAGAAAAAGTAGCGAAAGAACTGCTCCAAATGAGCAGGAACAAACCACGCACCATTACGGGGCTACTTACGGGACACTTTCCCACAAAGGAGCACCTAAACAAAATAGAGCTGTACAACGGAGACCTCACATGCAGAAGATGCAAAAAGGATGCCTAAACAGCTCTGCATATACTATGCAACTGTGAGTCGCTGAACCACAGAAGGCAGAAACTGTATGGCAGAACCCAAATGACTCCAGAAGACTTCTACAACCAACCAGCAAAGAACCTGTATGAGCTAATACAGGGAACGGATTGGCTGGATAGGTTGTAGTCAGAACACTAGGAGTATCCACAATAAGACCAGGAGGCTGAGGTGGTACCGGCGAAGGGACGGCACCTGAGGGAAAAAAAATGAGGACAACTATATAGATAATATTAATAATGAAATACATTTGAGAAGAGTTCCTCTCCAACAAAGTATTTGAAATAATACATATACGAATTGAAAGAGGGCGCTGACTTTTATTTGAAGCTTTACACCGATTCATATGTAACCACGGAAATTAAATACAAGACCAAGGTTAAAAGAGTCATACTCACCTGGCGTAGGGGCTCCACCAGGATGAGGATTTTTCATAACTAATTATTAATGCTACAATAATATTTTACATTGACTGATGGTAATCGAAAATTGAGAAGGTTGATGGAAAAGGATAACTTTCATTATCATATACATAGCTTCTGAAAAGGAAATGCAACGTATATTCTCCTTGTAAAAGGAAGTGTAATGGATATGCGTAGGTTCTGCAAATAATACGAGATATCCTCAGCATGTGCCCAGGATCTACACTAGCACATGTATAGGAGGTTAATGGCACTTGGATAGGTATATTATATATACGCCTATAGCACATGCCTAGGAGGTACTGTATATTGGAAGGCTTTCTGAAAAGGATATGCTTCATGCATGAAAAGCTTATGGAAATGTTTACTGGGAAAATGATTGACTGAGTGAGATAAATCAACTTTTCTATTATCTTTGTACTGAAACTTTGAAATACTTTGGAGAAATACAAAGCATTATTTGCTATTCCATGAATTTTTACTTTTACCAAATAACTTTTCTCTCGGTGAACAAAAAAATATTTCTCTCCCCAGAGGTATCTACGCATAAAAAATTTGATTTATCTAATATCTGATTAAATGTGTATAACCTTTGGTTTAGTTTGTTCAACTCACCTATTACAACTCCCAACTTACATAAGCCGTTCTTGTTCATACATTTTTATGTTATTTCCTTTTAATAAAAAAATTTATTAGAAAAAGAAGAATATGTTATATCACCGATATTCGTGTAAAAGACACACTAGGAATAAATGAATAAATTATCCGTGTAGTTCTGCTTAATGCAGGGAAATATCCCTACGGCACTGCATACCAACATCGACCAACGTAGACAATGTCTACGACGTAGTTGACTCAGGGCTAAGCACATTTTCACCTCGAAGATTACTCTCGAGCTCGAGTGGAGCTAATAGTTATGGTTTCTTATTGAGCGGTATTGAATAGAAAAGCTAATTTTTGCTTTTCTATCAGAGACGTGAAGGAACGTTTTGTACTGTAATCCTCTTACGTGACAAATTAATTTGATCATTCTATCGAGCAACCAGGATTTATAATGTTATATTTTTTGTATTTTAACTTATCAAACTCTACGTCGAGAAAATATTTTTAATACACAATGAAAATTGATTTTGTTTTTCGATGGATTGCCTTGAATACATTTTCTCTAGTTGAAAAATCTATTTACCAATTCTTCATCCAGCACTATGACCATTCGTCATTACTTAAATAGTGTAATGGATGTATTGCCGATGGATAATTTGGTAGATTATAGGTGTGGAAGGGCCTCTGAATAGGTGGTGCTGCGGGTCACTTGGAATATAATTTCAAGAGGACAACAACTCCTAGCACTGGGATATGTTCAATTAATCTACTAAATACATTACACTAAGTACCTGCTAAACTAATACTATGGATAAGTACTCAGCCGTATAGCATACTTATACGTAATGGTTAATAATAACTAGTAGGTGACCATTTAACTATATAGAATAATCTTTTTTAAGTATCCTGCATCGACTTCTCCTTCGATCAATACCGAATGTATATTCATATAACTGGTCAAGTTCGAGCAAAACAGATAAACATATAATTGTTGTTGTCTTGCACCACGGTTGAACTTGACAATAACCTCCTTTATTTATATTTACATAATAGTGAGATGTTTGAACGTTTTGTTGATATAAGATCATTATTTTAAATATTCATTATATTATATTATTATATTGGGCCAAAAGGCATCACAATAGGTAGTAGGAAAAATATGAAGTTCCAATCCCGAACTTCCGAGGTTTTGGAATCATACTGTGAAAAAGCAGTTCGGAAGTAGATTTATGACGAGAACAAAAACCATGGAGATGACTATTTCGTCATCTTCCATGCCATTTGCGTTACTTCTTGGACTAGCATGAAAAAAGTATACCTACATAGCAAAACCTGATATCCAGCCTATGAGCTGTATTGTAATAACAGGATAAGCCGACAAAGTCTGTTGACATAACATTTTCTGTGGGAAGCACTCAAATAAATATTGACGTTTTCACTGAATAAATGTCCTTTTAGTGTATTTCACAAGATCCTTTGTTTCAGCCGAACAAATTCTCTGAAGTTGTAGCTTTAAGCTGATGTATATTTGTGTAGCTCCTTTGACAGATATACCCTCTTTATTTATTTTTCCGTTAAGGATGCAAGCTTAAGAAATTCCCATCCAGCTTTTTCGTAAATATAAATCAAATCTTAATATGATATAACCCAGGGCGTAACCAAGAAAAACAATGAAAAAATCACAACGAGTAGATTGGATTAGATTTGAATTAAATCATGATCAGTTGAGGAGTTGAACCCAATTTATGCCAATATTTTCCTCATCGAGCTGTTTATTTTGAGTTTTTTCCAGTTTTTTTCGATTCCATCATATCAAATCTCTTAATTTCGTAGTAAAATGGAATTGCTTTACTAACTTTTCTGGACTACAATAATTGTAACAGGCATGGAAGGACCAAAACAATAAAATAACAAAAAATCGCTTCTTGAACTGCTAAGTGATGGAAACATACAGTCATAATGGTACACTGAGGGATCTTCAACTGCTGTAGAAACAGGAGTAGGAGGCGGCGTTATTTCAGGCAAAAATCTACGCTATTGACAAGTGTCCACACTAGACTGGTCTGGAGCTGCCTTCAAGAAAACGCTCACTCCGATAAACAACAAATCAGTGTCACTTAAGTGTATGTGTATGGAAACCGAAAATTATATTCTGGATATTCAAGGCCTCATCACAAAAATATTATTTCGATTCCTACTTTCACATGTAGGATACATTACCTCCCTTTGAGATCATATCAATGACAAGTTTCCACTATCTCTGTATCTGTAGAGTAGGGAGGGTGAGTGTCGGCTCTTAGGTCACATGTGACTCATTGAACATCCTCCTGAGGAATTGTCCTCCCAGGTCATCGTCTAATCTGTCCCAACTAGCAAAATGGAATTCTAAGAGAACTGATTTATTGTACAACAGTCGAATAGCGTTGTTTTAAGAACTTTTTATTTTTATCAATCCTTTTGTTGCGATAATTTTGTTTTTTGGAGAAAATTGTTGTAATCAATGATTCTATAGTGACTTTCACAATATATGCTATAACGCATTATACGATCATTTCTTTTACAATGATGATATAATACCTTATAAGCAAGTTTAGACAATATCAAAAATATCATTTTATAAGACTTTTATACCTATTGTATAAGAGTTCTATAATATACTATTTAACTTACAGCTACAACATTATAAAATAGTTACTCAAGCTTGTCTTATTGAAGCTGTATAATGTTGTATAATAAATATTGTATAGCATTCAATTGCGTTGCATTATAAAACACTTTTTAGTTGTATAGTGCCTACATATTCTTTGTTATAAAACATTTATAGTATACTGTTTCATTTCACTATAAAATATTGTTTAAATTATTTCATTGGGATAAAATTGTTGTTTTATAAATCGCCATGTTGAAATGAGCAATTCCTGAACCGCTATCGCAGCCATTATGAGCAATTGAGTTGGAAACATGAAACTATATTGAAAAATGTGACTTTATCATTATTTAGAGAATTATATTGTTGAAGAATATCCATATTAAGTGATGAACTATTAAAATAATAAAAAAAATTATTCCATTTTATTATTATTTTTTAAGTACCTACTTGAAACTTAACCAGAATTAAAGCGCTTCATTTTCTTGCCAAATATTTATATCTATCAGTAAAATTTGCGGCGCATCAAAGTTTGTGCTATTAAACCATCCAAATGAAATTGTAATTTCCACTATCGATGTCCGTCCAAGCAGCTCAAGTCGTTTTGATAAGTCTCCATTTCTACAAATGAAATGTATGATGCACGTTCAAGTTGAAATATAATTTGGTTCTGATATTCTTCACTAAAAAATGAAATGCTCTTATAAACTGCTAGATGACAAAATGTTTCAATTGTGCTCGAAATAACAGCATTATAAAAAATATATTGCATTATACAACCATTTTGTGAGACTTTCATAGTGCCGCTTTAATCCCATTCTATAGATGTGACTACATGGCACACTATTAAATCATTTTATAGTAGCTGTATAAATTATTGTAAAACAGTCGATTAAGAGTTGTATAAATGTGTATTAAACAGTCATATAAGAGTTGTATAAGCTTTTAATAGAACTGTTATACAACCAAACAGTTGTATAAAAATGGGCCATTTTTAGTTGTATAAGGATCATTTAATTGTTTTGTAGACTGGTATAAGAATTTTAGTATCCTATAATACATATCTTGTGACTGTTTATACAAACCTTATAGAATTTAAATTGCTACTTGGGGTGCTTTTCAGGAAGGTGGACAGGTCACTAGGAGACATCTCATTTATTTCGGCAGGTGTAGAAAAACTCACCGAACACACAATCCTATAGACGATCCGGACTCTCGCATAAGACATGCCTGACAGTTTCATCTTCCTGTTCACACATCCTGGGCTTAGTGCTCTGGAGTGAACTCCACATCCTGAGCCTTCTTTCATTTTTGAGCTATCTGTATATATGCGTTTCCACTATGCCTCTTTCAATTTGACTGAGTTTGCTGTGTTAATGAAGTACAATTTGAAATTTAGTTCAAAGTTAGTGGAGATTCAAGCAAATAACTTTGTATTTCATCTAATTTTTTCTCATTCACTTTCTATATTTATAGACACCCAAAAAGTTATACCCATTAATGCTATCAAGCAACTGTCTACTACTTACAATATTTAATTTGTCGAATACGGGACTGATCAATTTTTATATTTTTCATTAGGTCTGACACGTGCTGCCTAAAAATGTTTAACGCGGCATTGCAGGAGAGTATAATCTTGAATTATTGACCATTGGAAATTACATTAAGTTTTAAGCAGCAATCTGAAGGCAATGAATAAGTTATTGCTCAACATACTACCACTGGAAATATTGAAAAAACGTCTCTTATGATTAATTATACATATATAAATATTTGCGTTTGTAGCACGTGCTAATGAAAATTATATTCAATTTATATCAGTTAGATTTATCAACTTTGTTCAGAGACTAAGGCCAAACTTAAATTGATGTGTTTTTCAATAAAAAACTTCATTATTACTATAATTATTTGAAAATTACGGACAGCAATGGAAGCATGGATTTTGTTAGCAATTTATATTCATCTTGTGTACGTTTTAAGCTTTGAAAAAGCCCATTCGTACACTAGTAGTGGTAAATAATAAAATAACCCCGGTTGCTTGGAAAGTGCATCAGTATTTCATGAGATACCGGCCACATTTGTCCAGCCGTTGACAAGACGCAGGGGATTCACTGACCCAAATCTGCTAAATTTATCTGGAAACCAATTTAGAAAGCAATTCCATCTCTGAGAAGCGCCTAAACTTCATTGTGGATAACACCAATTCTTTCCATCAATCCTCATTGTACTTTTTCCCAAATATGTGAAGTCGATCTAGATTGCATTTTATTTGCAATATAAATGCTTGATTTTCGAAAATCTAAAATCAAACGCTTCAATCCAACTGAAGTGAATAAGATTCTTCTTTCCAACCGTTTCCTGAAATTAGGTGATAGAGTTCATATTATACTTTTCTTGGTGTGCGTCACACATTACGTAGGAAGAAATGGAAAAAAGGCAGGTCTTCGATTAATCCCAATCAAAATATATAATAAACCGTTTGAATATATTACAAACGTTGACCCAAATCTTGGACTGAAAAAAATTGATAGGTTGATGTTTAAATTACGCGCAAGCGTGACCTGTCAATCAGGACAATCAGGACGTACCTTTCGCAGCGGGAATGTGTCCCACTGAGTTCTTGTCAGGTCTGTACTTTGTTGTTTACGGTAAATTATTATGTTTGGGGAGTGAAGAATAATAATCTTATTGCAATATTTATTTAAATAATACAAAAGTATGCCTAGATACACGAAAACATATCAAAATTTTGAAAGTTCCCAAGTATTTTCAGTTGGAAAAAAGGATTTGATAATTATTAATCTCATTTCCAAATTCGTAAGGTCTATGAAATTTAGTATATTAAGTATTAAGAACGGTAAGGGTTGTTAAACGGTCGACAGCAATGTTTGGAGGCTGAGCGTAGCGAAGCCTCCAGTTTTGCTGGAGACCGGTATTATCCTTAACGTTCGAGATGCTTATACCATTTTATGCGCGATCGTATTAAATCTCGAATAAAACAATGAAAATTTCTCCGAAATGAACGAAATGTCGAAAGTGACATTTATATTTCTCGGTCAGTTAGGGTATAAATTAAGTATTAAGAACGGTGACGGTTGTTTACCGGTCGACAGCAATGTTCCAATTTTGCTGGAGACCGGTATTACCCTTAACGTTCGAAATGCTTATACCATTTTTGGCGCGATCGTATTGAAATATTCGAATTTCGAATAAAATAATTTAAATTTCTACGAATTGAACGAAATGTCAAAAGTGACATTTATACTTCTCGATCAATTTAAAATATAATTTGCATTTTGGTGGAATGGTTTTCATGGTATTTATCACTTTTTATATTGTTCTGTTCGATTCTGTTTTTTGTTCCTTTTGTGTAGTGAATGAAGTAATATATTACTCAGGACCACTTAAATGTATGCTGGGCTAAGACATCGGTGAGTAATTTACTTACCGACGTCTGAACGGTAAGTAAACTACTTACTTACGTGTTAGACTAAGAAACCAGTAAACACAACCTACCGACCTGACAACCGATGCTGTATATAAACAAAAAAGATCGATCGCGCAAAGAAATATAATTCGCATTTTGGTGAAATTGTTTTTATTTATTACTTTTTATATTGTTCTGTTCGGTTCTGTTCATTGGAAAAATATAAATGAACTTTGTTCCTTTTGTTTAATGAATGGAGTAATATATTATTTAGGACCACTTAAATGTATGTAGGGTTAAGACGTCAGTAAGTAACTTACTTACCGACGTCTGAACGGTAAGTAAATTACTTAACGACATGTTAGACTTAGAAACCAGTAAACACAACCTACCGTCCTGACAACCGATGCTGTAAATAAACGAAAAAGATCGATCGCGCAGGAAATGATTACCATGAATCATCCAGAAATTGAATTTTCAAATCGACATAGCAACCTTGTCAGAATAAAAACATTAAAACTATGATATTCTTCACCACCAACTATCAACATTGGGAAAACATCATATTTTTGTCAAGTTTAACACTCCATTAACACAGTCATTTCATTCACCTCCATATCTTTGCGTTTCGTGCAATCATTCGTTCTCACTCACAGACAATAGGTATGTAAGAAAGCAGAAATCTGTAAGTGGAATGGTTTGCTAGTTACAGCATTATCAACAAATTAGCTGAATATCGATTCACACTAGCTTGAGTTAAGTTCAGTGTAACGAAAATTATTTCTATAAATAGCTTTTATCGATGACATAATTATTTTCCAAGATTACTTCCAAAGAAAATACTTTTTTTTGCACAGATGAGTTTCCTTAGAGAGAGAAAAGTCGAATGCTGGTTTGCTATAAATAATCGGACTACTTAAGCAACTTCCGCTTCAAAACTTCCCTGGGCCTGTTGTTCAGGTGTAAAACTGAGAAATAAACGTACTTTGAAGTAAAGGACTCGCTTAATGAGATGAAAAATAGATCTCACAACTTAAATAGCGAAATAATTACTTTCATTCACATGAATTAATATTTGAATAAATCCATTTATTATCTCCCCATTATTTTTATAATTTTTCGGTTGCACCCCGCACTCCTTATGTTTTTCTTTGTATCTACATATTCAAAACTCACATCAAATACCGTGCCGGTGAATGTAAAACAATTTCTCTATACTAATTTCCGATTTGCCGATGTGTGCACGCAAAATGGTTATTAAAACAAAACCGCATAATTTTTACATTAGCAGCAATAGTATAGTCCCATAGACATGCACGTGACCCGTGACGAACTCTTTTCAATTTTGATATGCTGAAACAAAATTTCAGCCTTGAGACGAACGTCCAAATAATATAGTGAGAAGTTTCATACTAAAGCCAAGTAGATACTGACAAGTTATTTTGAACATATTATGTAAAGGAAATATCGATATGATGGCACACGAGCTCTTTCGGTAACTTTCATTTGAAATTGATTATATCCGAACCCACTAGAGCAGCTATAGCTCATTCCAACAAGTACATAGAGTATTGGAATGCAATAATCCCCCAACCAACAGGTGTTTATCGGATATTACAGGGTTGTATTCGAAATATTGTACAATAATTTGATAGTTAATAGCTTATGGTGAATCACTTCGAATATAAAACTTTGTACTCTCAATAATAACAGCTTCCCTACTCATTGTAGAAAAAAGGTAGGTGTCGCGGGACACACGGTAGGAACTTTAGTTCCTTTCAAGCAAAAAATTTTTAAATCAATAAATTAATACACATATGAATATAAGAATTTATTTTACTCTGGATAAAACTTCATTAAACAAAAATATACAGTAGTATTAATTATAAATAAAAATGAAAATCTTATCATTAAGTTGATTGGCACCATAGTTATTTATGATACAAGGGCGTGAAGTTATACTTTCGCGCACGAGTTGTGAAAATGCAAAAATATTATATGAAATAATCCGTACAAATTAACAACAAATACTTGAAACAGAATAAAATGGGTATTGTAGGGGACCTCAGATTTCATAAAATTATGTAATGGATCTGACGTTATAGATGAACAATTGCATATCCCTCGGTGGTCGAGTAGTAAGCAAACCAGACTCTCACGCGGTAGACCCGGGTTCGATTCCCCGTGAAGAAGTTTTTTTTAATTGTTAATTTCATTTTTAAATAATTATTCTGCTTGATATTAATAACGACAACAGGTAGATGTTTGAAATATTCAGCAGAATATTCATTATTATAGATAATGGTACGGTACCCTTCATGAGGGAGTCCGACTGGCAACATCTACTGATAACAGCATCGTATATTTAAAAAGGAAAACCGTAGCATTATACTAATTGGACATTCAATAACTGTACGTTTACCACAAAAAAATTAGTGGAAACATAGAATTGAATTGTTGAATTTTTTATTTGAAGTTATATTACAGTTTATAAAAATTTTTATTTTCTAGATTTTCCTTAAGTGGGTCGTAGAAAAAATATGCTGTTCGACTCGTGTGGATTGTCCATATCGCACTTGAACGATTGAGCACTCCGCCTACGGCGTCGTGCTCAAACTTCGTCCTCGTGCGATATGGCCATCATATCCACACTAGTTGCACAAACTACTATTTCTATCAAAATATGCCCTTTTACATTCAAAAACAAGCTGCCAAATGTCAAATCAATTTATCCATCCACTTTAAAGTTAGCGAATTAAAACATTCCAGTTTCCAAAATTTTAACACCCTTTATTTCGAAAA
The DNA here is from genome assembly GCA_910591685.1 of Galerucella tenella. Lineage (NCBI taxonomy): Eukaryota > Metazoa > Arthropoda > Insecta > Coleoptera > Chrysomelidae > Galerucella > Galerucella tenella. Next base: position 121,862 of record CAJUYH010000021.1, read on the forward strand.
GTAAATGTGCTAGACCCCTTAATCCTCACATCATTTTGTCCAATTTTACGAGAGGAATCTACATGCAAACGTTGTACTTACCCTTATTGTTCCAGATTCTCACATGATTTTTTGCGCTTTCGTATTGAAATAAATTCCGAATAAAATAATTTGAATTTCTTCTAAATGAACGGAATGTCAAAAGTGACATTTATACTTCTCGATCAGTTTAAAATATAATATTTTGCATTTAGGTGAAATTGTTTTCATGCAATTTATTACTTTTCGACGTCTGAACGGTAAGAAAATGACTTACCGACGTGTTAAACTTAGAAACCAGTAAACACAACCTACCGTCCTGACAACCGATGCTGTGAATAAACAAAAAAGATCAATCGCGCAAAAAAATTATGGAAATAATAGTAAATATGTATCCGAACAAATTCAAGTAGATCACCAGCACTGCGAATACCAGCTTTGCATAAAATTTTAATGTAGCAGCGGTGGTTCAGTGGTAGAATACTCGCCTGCCACGCGGGCGGCTTGGGTTCGATTCCCGGCCGAAGCATATGAATCGCTGCTCCGTAAACGAGAGAGACTCAGGAGAGAGCACACGCACGTAAGTAAGGCACATAACGAAGCAACGTAACATAACGTAACGTAGCGGTCAGATCTTTTGCGTCGCGACCCCCAGTCGCTCAAACTTAACCTGACGTAAAGAACTAAAGTTCCAATTAACTTATCGATTTGACATTAATAAAGGCAGAAATATTTTTCATTGTTCTCCAATTCGCCACTGTATTGTATTTATCCGAACACATACAGCGGCATGTATAATATATTCAGGACGTGATGACAACCACTATAAATAGTAGATATTGATGGTCACGAGAGAGTTCCGATCAGTCATCAATGTGTTAGCTTTAAGTAGGTAAAAGATATCGCAGAATAATTGGAGGTGAGGATGTCGCTATTGTTACAACTTCTACATCTCCGTTACTGGGAGACATGTACACGAAAAGTCAAATGAAACGGACAAGACAAACACCAAAATTCAAAAAAAATAATCAGTTTCGATGATATATGGTAAGCTTTCGCTAAAATGTATTAGAAATACTTCAATTGTGACCTAAAACGTTGATATGTTTGATGGGGATACTACTACTACTACTACTACTAAATGTGCAGGCGAGCCTTGTCCTGAACAACTCAAGCTAAGGTTCCGTCACTGAGGCCACTGGCGAACCCTGCAGAGCAAGGTGCTGATTCCTCAGCCACTTCTTCGTCTCCTTGCGTATTTTTTGTTTTGTTATGCCCAGGGTCGGGCCCGGGCCGCAGAAAGGAGCTACCGCCCCTTCCGCAGCCAGTGCATCCGCCATCTCGTTGCCTTCAAAACCAGAGTGGGCTGGAATCCATTCTATAGCTGCACCACGTTCCGCCTTGCAAGATTAGCAAGTCGTTCTCGACATTCGTTAGCAAGTCCTGAGTTGCTGGTATACCCACTCAGGGCTTTAATTGCTGCCTGACTGTCGGAGTATATGGTTATGCGTCAATCCACATAACCTCTGTCTAGGTTTATCTACGCACATTCCAAGATAGCATATATCTCGGCCTGATATGCAGATACACAATCACCCAATGGTACACAAACTTGTGTTCTTGGGTTCCTGGAGTAAATTTCAGCCCCTGCTCTATCACCGGAGCATGAGCCATCTGTGTACCAGACGGTCCCATTAGACTGTACATTCCTCTCTTTTTCCCAGGACTCTCTATCCCGGATCATGGCCCTGTATGGGGTAGCGAAGTAGTACTTACGCAGGCATTCATCAGCCGCTCAAGCCAGAACTGGAATATCTTCCAGGAGCCGGAGCTTCTTGACGTGCCTGCACTCTTCCCGTCTTGATGGGGATAGCAGATGTTTAAATAATACAGTCTCGAACTAATGTAGTTGTGCATTACATTTGACTTTGACTGTACCTCCTGTCGGTGATATCAGAGTCTCCTACATTCCATGATTGGGCTCTTACAGCTCACTAACGGAGAACATATATAGACCTGAGCTAGGATGATGACATGCAATAAAGCCATAAAAGTATTATTTGTTACAAGGTCATATTGTCGTATTTATTTTGTTGGCGAATAATAATTTATTACCTGAGAACTCTATGAGACCTTTGGATCATTCTTATTATCAATACTTTATTTTATTGCAATGTATTTCATTCTCATCAGGCATACTGAACCAAAAATCTTTATGTTTCTATTCCATATAAAGTCAGGTCAAGTCGGTTTTTTAGATCGTGGAAAGAACTATAACTTGTACTAATGGAGCGCAAATATACCGAAGCCGGTCTACAAGTTATGTGGCCCCTTCTAATTGCAAACCAAAATCGTTGGTGTTAAATATCGTGTAGATATACCAGCCCCGTTTGACTTTGAAGTGTAACTCAATAGTCGTTAGTGCCTATAGCCCCGAAAGTAGTTGCTTTTCACTGTTTTTTGAAAATATTTCTTAAAACTTATAAAGCGTCAGAATGATTGTCATATCACAGGAAACTTCAATGTGAGTAAGCAATGTCCGCATGTTGTCAAATATTGACACGTGAGCTGGAGTAGTCATAATAAAAAGAAAGATTGATCAGTCTTAACCTTACCAATATACTTATAGGCTGTATGATCTCTATTTACTTCAACCCTCCTAACAACGCAGCATTTTATGTCTATAAGAACATTCATTTGTTTGACCGAATGGAATTTGGAAGCCCTACAAAATATTCTGGAAACTATAGTGAATATATACTTCCATATTTTGGAATATAAATTGCAGCTGCAGCTTATACCTGTTTTATCCAAACTTAAAATTGACTGCATGCAAACAAGGTTACAACTTTTTGACGCACTAGTTACAAGCACAATGTCCAATTGTATTTCTGTTTGGGAACTTCGTTATGCTGATATTCTTAAGCAAGTCCAAGTTCAACTTTTGAAACGTATCCTTATGTTACCAGTGTCAACACTCAGCTATATAGTTAGAGTAGTGTGCGGTAGAAGCAAAATCTTATATAACATATTTAAATTTACGTTAAACTGGTTAACGAAAATTCTTATGATGGATGACTTCCGTTACCCTAAATTGTGCTTCTTTCGTCAATTGCATCTGATGGAATATGATAGCAAGAAAAACTAGGCATCTCAGGTGAAAGCTTTTTTCACTTTCATTGATACCAATCTTATTTGGAATAATCTCTCCATTCGCTTTTTACAGATTAATAGGAAATCTCTCTCACTTAAATTTAAAAATAAACTTCTAGAATTAGATATTTCTCTCTGCCAACAGTCATCCTTCCTTCCCATATATAAACATTTAACAGTATCTGCGTCACGACAAAAATATCTGTGCCTGAAAATGCCCATCCAAATTACAAGAATTATCGCGCAACTTCGGTTATGTAATACATCCTTCTTAAAGTTTACATACAAAGCCTGTACCTATTAGATAAACCCTAATGAATTCTGCACTATTTGTAACGATTGAGCACATACCTTTTGATTGTCCAATATATTGTAGTATGAAACAATCCACCTCAAATTACTTAGCCGATATCAATGTTGCAGCTGATTCACTGAGTATTATCACAATAAATCCAGCTAAAGCAATTGCTAGCTATATTTGGAATGTTCTGAAACTCAGAGCCATTATAATAAACGAATAACTGATATTCATGTTATCCTTGTAAACAGGTTTTTATATTGCTCCCACCCTTTCCATAAAATGGTAAAGATTTTAAAAGGTAATAAACTATCTATCTATATATAAATTGCATCCCATTTTTTTCAATTGAATTGTATTTTGAACTTCAAAGATTTATTTACAGTTAACCTACTTCACTAATTGGAACAAATTTACTGAAATATGGCTCGTTTATTACAATATTATTTGCTAATTTGTGTGCCAATTCACGTAAGATCACTGCTTGAATATTTTAGCGCCGATGTCGAGAATATTTTTTTCCATAAACCGTAAAACGTTATTTGATTTCATTGAATTGTGTTTCAGTGAAAGCGTAATATGAAAGTAATACTATTCTTCAAATACTGTCAGTCTCTCGCTCTTGAATCCATACAGTCGCGTTTACTTTTATTTGTTCCATTTTCTTTACAAGTTCGGTTCTTGATATTTTTATAAAGCGTTTTCTACTACGAGAATATGGAAAGAAAACGTCAATCTCCGTATTTGTCAATTTACTGTAATTTTGATTTTGAAATACCGCAACGGAAGGATTTAAATTTGGAGTCTAAAATTATATTTTGCTATGAATTTATGTTCGAAAGGAAAATCTTCAACCGATACATTTACTTTTAATAGCTATTTCCTATTAATAGAACTTTATACAAGAAGTCAAAACAGTTGAAAAATCTACATTGCCGGCATATTCCTCAAGAATTTTTCCATGGATCAAATCTCTTGACGAACGACTTAATGAAACATAATTTTGCAGATTTTTGACAAATTTCGCAATGAAAAGTGTTGGCCCTATTGAAAAATGTTGTAATTCCGATTTGAGATGGCCGGGGACCTACTCTATGATTTTGTGAAGACCATAATATGTGGTTGTACCTAAAAAAAATCGAGGAGGAAGCCACTTTTTCTCCGTTTTTCAGTCGACTATTAATAATAGTTTTTAGTTCTTCCATAAATCGTTCGTACAAACTTATGAATGAAAATATTCACACATAATTTCCCTTGAAATTTTCCTCTGTTTCGTTGCTTCGTCAAGTGAATCCACAGGACGTCCAGGGCTCTGGGTTCAATCCTTTAGCTAACTGGTCTGCTGTTGAGGGCTGTTGTTTGATAAAAAGGTACCTTCTTTTTTTCCAAAAATGCTAGAAAAGCCTTCGGCGATTCTTCACACATTTGGCGGCTTCCTTAGATGATGACAAACTTTCAAGGTACTTGGCATATATCCGTAGATTTCTATCAAATGATAACTGGATTTATTTACATTGTGAGGTTGTTTTGGATCACTCAGTATCTTGAAATGACACGAAATTTATTTGTGTTATTCACAAAGTGCATCTACATAATACATTATCCTTGTTACCTGTTCACGGGATGTAGTTGGTGAACATATTTCCATGGAAAACCTTCGTTTCGTATCATAAAAGAAAATTCCTTTTATTTTCCGTTCCTCAAAATGTGAAAATCATAAAGTATATACCCAATAAAACGTCAAGAGGCGTTTCTCATGAAAATATTACAAGGAAAACTTTCCAATCCACTGAGGGAAATCAATCAAGTTTCTTTGAGCAAAGAAAATAACAAAAATGGATATTTTCATTTGTTGGCTTGTTTTAAAGGTTTCAGACTTTACATTTAAATGTAGACCTTATTTTCGAATAATGACTTCGTTCTGCATTTCCTTTTCAAGTACATTAAATTACAGAAACTTCAGGATAGGCTTTCAAAGCTTTAATGAGTTCTCAAATAAAAGAAAACTGAGACAGTCAGTGAATAGAATTTATTTTTATGGAAAATAACAATATAACGTTCTACTTGAAAGAGAATAGAAAAAAATATATTATTTTCAGCTGTTAATAAGGGAGACATGACAAAAATTTGCGTTGATAAAATGAGCACAACCAATCAAGCACAATTAATTAGAAAGATATTGATAGTTTTTTGTACAAAATGGAAATTTACGTGCACAAATTGTGACTTCATTGCACTTACATTTTTCAATTGGGAGTTATGCATTCAGTCCAATAGAGGTGAACTCCGCTGTACTAACGATGAAGGTCTATTAATCTATGATTTTAATGGAATAAAATTTTCTTAATCTCAAAGAAGTACCCAAATATCGATTCATGGCACGTCGTAAAAGATAAATTGACAATACCAGATGAACACATTTATTTTACATGAGTTTTGATAGCATGACACCAGAGAACATATTCAGTGAGTGAATATCATCATCCCACACAGGGAACAGGTGATGCATCCAGGTCATTCTGGAGAAGTCATCTGGTTCACCGATTGATCCAAAATAAACCATGGCACTGGAGCTGATATAAGTGAACATAGAAATAAGATGTCTCTTAGCTGTGGTCGATACATCACTGTGTTTCAAGCAAAGACGATTGCCGCTATAGCCTGCATTGATGAAAACATTAAAAGAGGATATATCTACCGGACAAAAAATTCAAATTTTCACTGACAGCCAGGCTCTGCTTGAAGCTATCAGCAATCCAACAACTAGGTCTAAACTGGTAAAAAGCTGTGAAGAATCCCTTAACATGCTAAAAATGTAAACTTTACCATGAAACACCTACTCAGATACTCTGCTTCTGTGAAAACTTACAAGGACTCAGACGGAAGCCATTTGGAGTGGAAATAACACAACCATCACAACTACTGAAGATACCTCCAGATAAACTAGAGGCCTATATAGAAGACACGAAGCTTCTGAAATGGAAGTAGGTGGATGGCATGGGTAATGGTACAAAGATTCAGTTTTCAAGTGCCAGGGCTGTTGAGCCCAACACAAGCGTATGAATGAATAAGATAAATTGGATCCAACTGTTACCTGAATCATCAATTACACACATGTAGATCTTGCCACCATAGACTACCGGCTTTCAATTGATTTGAAAAATATGCTGGAGGGGGAAATATTCGACTCAATCGATGACTTCCATTCCAGTTTGTGTTTGATTTTGATGATGTTAGAATTCCTCAGTTTCATATGATAAGTTGAATGAAACACCCTCCTCGGACTAGTTTTTTTCTTGAAATATCACTTGTGTACAATGCGGAATAAAGATGCTTTCAAGAGAATTCCCACACCTTGTGTAAATATCAGGAAAGGCAACTGAGTAAAAATATGATTATTGTTATTATAATGGCCACTGCTGGAACGTATTTTTATTCTTTTGTTACGCCTTAAGGGTCGTATTTCAACACGGAATACTATTGTGTATTTCACTCTTACCTGTGAAATATACATGTCGTTGGAAATGAAAATAGTATTATTACATGGAACACGCGCATTGAAAGCAGCACAGGATAAGATCGTTGTAAGAATACTAAATACTCCGATAGGGGGAATTTATCTTGCCAAACGCTTTTTCCAGTAACCAGTATAACTAGTGTACTGATGCTTCAACAAATTAGGATGAAATTTTCAGTTCAATTAGAGGAACCATTACCTATTAAATTTGGCAAGAATGTAACTGCAAACACTGGACAATGATTCAGAGCCAGTTTCATAATGCTTTTAAAGGAACCTTTGAACGTAAAAGGTCGTTTGTAGTGTAGTGACCTGTCTTATAACCAAAAATTCACTATTGGAGATTCCTTTAAGTTGAATGTCAAAGGACCCCGCGCTTTTCTTATGACAAAGTGGCGTTCCGTCAAATGTTATAAATTTTGGATATGATTTTGTACTCGACTTCCTGACCAAAAGTGTCCATGGGACCAATTCAATCCTATGACTAGTTTCCGATATACAGGGTATTAAAGTTGAAAAATCCTTGTTTTCCGTGACCACGTAATTTTATTATTAACAAATAAATATGCATTTTTAATTAATGGTACCATCAATATGTTCTAGTTTATCGTAAACTTACACATAAATAGTTCAAAATGTTAAAATATCCAGGGTTGGACTCAATTATACGAGGACGAATTTTTGGAATTCTAAAAAATTCTTATATTGAATGAAAACAAGGTCAGGAATAAAAAGTAACTTCATATTCAATGTTCTGGCATCAAATATACTAGTTCTAGAGGTATTCCATACAGGGTGATTCTTAATACAACGTGAAATTAGTTTTTTTCTATATGAAATAAATAAGTTACACCATGTATTTTAAAATTAGTTTTTGATGTTTAAAACGTATTGGTTACCTAGATATCAGTACTTTTCGTGAAATACAGGGTGATTTGCACATACATCTTGTTATTAAACCGAAAAATTAAAGAAAATACACTTTTTCTGAATCACCCTGTATTTTATAATTAGATCCGTCAAAATGTTTAATTTAACTTGTTTTGTAATAAGCTTAAAATAGTAGATGAGCTGAAAAGATTTTATAATCTTACTATGGCCAGTTTTTCAGAAACAGGGTCCCGAGGGTAGAGTACTCAGCAGAATTGGGATAGTGAACGAAATTATAATCACATTTTTATTTATGGATACATACCGAAGTGTACCGAACCATTGATAAAAATATGAATAAATTACAAGTATTTAATCATCCTGTAGGCATGTACTACAGTAAATTGATAATAATAAAAGTTTCATTAAAAAAAATGAGAAAAATGGAAAGGAGAATTTCCTGGAGCATAGGGAAATATTCTCTATGGCCTACAGTTTTGGCATTTTGACTTTAGTTTTATGGTCTAGTTTCGATATGTCTGTTTGGTGTATTTGTTATTTCGTTCCCAGTGTCTAATTTTTATTTTATTTGTTCCTGTCTGGATGGATAGACGAGCCATAAACATTTCCAATGAGGAAATTGAATCTCTTCTATCATTGGTGTAGTTCTGTTTCGTTCCACAAAGTGAAATGGTCCAGCCGATTCCTAAATATCCTTTGTCGCCGAGGGCCTTCAACAATATCCATAGCATCTTCTTCATCGTCGGTTGAAAGTTCCTCAAAAATATATTGGATATCGTTTGTTAACATTGCAATATTCAAAGAAAACTAAGTAAAAGCAATCAAAATATCCACAATACAATTATTTAAGGTTATGAATGCCAAATTGTTGACAGAACCGACAGAACAGAGCAATTATCAAATCATGAAAACCTGGGTTTTCCATGAAGTTATCTTTAATCGATACCTCTCCCACCCTCAGGACCCTTTTTCTGAAAAACTGGTAATAGTAAGATTATGGAATCTTTTCAGCTCATTTACTATTTTGAGCTTATTACAAAAAAAATAATCTAAACATTTTGACGGATTTAGTTATAAAATACAGGGTGATTCAGAAAAAGTGTATTTTTTCTAATTTTTGTCGGTTTAATAACAAGATGTACGTGCAAATCACCCTGTATTTTGAGAAAAGTACTAATATTTAGGTAACCAATATGTTTTAAGCATCAAAAACTAATTTTAAAATACATGGTGTAACTTATTTATTTCATATAGAAAAAAACTAATTTCAGGTTGCATAAAGAATCACCCTGTATGGAATGCCTCTAGAACTAATATATTTGATGCCAGAACATTGAATATGAAGTAATTTTTGATTTCTGATCTTGTTTTCATTCAATATAAGAATTTTTTAGAATTCCAAAAATTCGTCCTTGTATAATTGAGTCCCACCCTGTATATGTTGATATTTTGAACTATTTATGTGTAAGTTTACGATAAACTAGAACATATTATTGGTACTATCAATTGAAAATGCATATTTATTTGTTAATAATAAAATTACGTGGTCACGAAAAACAAGGATTTTTCAACTTTAATACCCTGTATATCGGAAACTAGTAGTAGGATTGAATTTGTCCCATGGACACTTTTGGTCAAGAAGTCGAGTACAACATCATATCCAAAATTTATAACATTTGACGGAACGCCACTTTGTCATAAGAAAAGCGCGGGGTCCTATTTACCATTTTTGAAACTCAAAAGGACTTTTAACAGACTGATGTCAACTCAGATTTTAAGTGTATTTTTTATATTCTAAACACGTTGAAGCATTAAAAATGAATCGCAGGTTAAGTTCAAGTTCTTCTTCCTAGAGTTCTTCAGAAGATGAAGACATTGCTGCTAATTAATGAACATTTTAATAGATAAGTTTGAAAAGATGTAGGTACTCAAGTATGTGGGCATTTAATAAAATTATGATGACATGTAAAATTTGAAATATTTCATAATAATTCATCAATTTTCCCAGACAAAACAGAAAAAACCTACAGACTCCCTTATTCACTCTTTTGAGTTAGCGCGCCACAGAAACCACACTAAGACAAAGGAGTGGTTAGGGTGAAATACATAACTCGACTGCTGGAATAAAATGAAAAATTACGTCATTTTTCCCGTTTTCCCTCAAAGTGCCGACAAATGATAAGGAAAAGATTGAGCTGTATGTTTAGTAAGGCCTATCAATATAAAGTGTAGGCCCCTTGGGTGAGGTGAACCATGAAAGCCGTTTTGAACGCAGTCGCTTAAGAAATTGTCAAGTAAAGCAAAAACAGGATTTAAACGATAATCTTTGGAGAAATAGCAGATGGGGACTTATGTATTATATCGAAAATTGGAATTTATTTCGGAAAAATTGGAGGGAAATAAGCAAATAGAGTGGTAAAGCTATAATAAAATAGATCATTAGTCATTGAGCATTAGAATGAATCTTATTGAGTTAGAAAATAGTAACCAATCACTTGTATGTGCTCCCTAACTTCTACCATTGTCTATGAAATTATAGACAATGCTTCTACTCAGTTTCTGAGGCAAGTCACGGAAGAGTTTTTTGATATCTGCAAGCCTTAACTTGGGTACAAATAATTACAATATCTATGAACACTAAACGTGATTTGTAATTTGAAATGACAGTTGATTAATATTGGGTTAATCATGATAAAACTCGATTAAGGCCGGCTTGTACTGACCAGAGGTTATTGGGACATTGATCTAACATATAAAATATTCAAATGACATCTAAAAAGAGCCTAAATAGTACTACAACCTGCTATGAGTATTCGAAATCTTAAATAATGAAATTTGAAAATCATAATATATACGTGAGAAATATGTAGTAGATAACTCCAAGAGCTCATCCATATCTCAAATGTGGTTTTACGAAATCCAAACGGAAGGGGTTCAATAAAACTCGAAGTCCAAACCACAATATATACATTGTTAAAATTAAACATACCTACATATTATTATGATCTAAAACATAACCAACAATGGTATCCACAAGATATCCTTGTCTATCCTTGAGTGTGCACATTAATGCTTTCCCCATAGTAGTTTTTTCTTCGAGTAGATCTGACAGGTTTAATTGAGAAATGTGTATGTTTGAGATACATTTCGCTTGCTTGTTACTTCTACCTACTTGAATATAATAGTCATGTATTTCCTCACCTTCAAAGATATCTCACAACTCTTGTAATCGCCATGAGTTTAACAATTCATTCATTCTATTATCAAACTTATTTTTGTCCAGAACACTTCAACCACATACTTCACAAAAACAAAATAATTAGTAAAATTACAAAAACTGATCTAATTTCACATGCAGACTGACGCCAAACGTATACAGGTGGTGACCGTTACTGAATAATAGGGAAGGGTGAGGAGAGAGTTCTTTGTTTCAATTGCCACATAATTTGTAGGCTAATGTGATGTCTTACGGGTGAAGAAATATGTGATTTGTAGCAAATAAGCTTTTTTTCTCGTTACAATAAATGTACAATTATACTGGAATACTTATTTTTTCGGTATAAAGTAAATCTTATTTGAGGCTAATAATCTATAGGCTTATTCAAAAAATGTAAATTTCTGTCAAAACTTCCAAATGATTTACTATGAATATTCAATTTGTTGTTTTAAAGTGATGGAATATTATTGAAGATATTAGGTTTTTTTCTGGGCAATGAAAACAATTTTTACCCAAATAGTATTGTTACATTTTATAACAAAATATTATATTGTGCTTCGTAGACTTCCATAGTTTTCGAAGAACAATTTTATGAAGGTGTGCATAAAGGAGAAAAATTTTTTTTACATTAATGAAATCACACTCGAACTAATCATTTTTTCATATTAAAATTTTCCAATATTTTCACGTTAATATGGCATCTTAATAATATATGAGCAATGTTAGCTTTAAACAAAGGGGGGTCGAACAAATCAGTTTATTTGTCTATAAATAACTCCTCTCTCGGTGTACTAGTTTCGGTACATAATTACCATCATCAGGCTTCATGAGCCTGGAACTTTATGATCCGGAACTACTAGTAGCCTAATCTCCCTTTGGTGGACAATATTACATATTGTGGTTTGGACTTTGAGTTTTATTGAACCCTTTTTTTTGGATATGTGAGAGATACTCACTTATTTGTATACATTTCTATAATTGATACTCCTGAACAGATCAAAGACCGAGAACGATGTCTGCAAGTATTACACACGATGGGTTATGATAAATGTCTTAGAAAGCAGTGAATGATGTACAGGGTTATTCATTATACGTTGTCATTTTCATAGCTCACTTTAATGAATTATCTTTTTCATATATACAGTAATTACTAAAACTTAGATTTACAACATTTCATAACTCAAAAACGGTACAAGGTACCATTCCAAAAACATGAAAATATACAGGGTGTCCCCTTCAAAGAAGCACTGTTACTTTTTGTATGCCCTTAAATCTTCACGCTACTGGTCTTTTGATGGAATATTATGAAAATTCAGCTGTAACCAAACAACTTTTATGAAAGACTTTTTTTTCCAAAAGTAATAATAACGATGATAGGGGGTGGGTAATTTATAATGAATAACCCCGTATCTCGGTGGAATGAAGGAAACAAATTATTAATAATATAAGAATAGTTCAATCATAAAGGATACTTGAAGGTGGTTAACTGAATGATTACTATTCTTTTGATGCATGCGGCTCGTATTTTCCATATTCCCTTTGAATTCGGAATCATTACCTCTAAATTTTAACGGCAGGAATTGCAAAATATTTCATGTGTCACGGTTTGTGTGGGAATAATCAACCATATCATGATTTATTAAAGTTGACGTTGAACAAAAACAAATGACAAATCACTTTACTACATTCTAGCCAAGATTAATGAACATTGGCAAATCCTTTTTACAATTGTTTTTCGCCATCGTCCTACGCGTTCATATGTCGGGTGAGAGTAAAGCGATAATACTGAAATTAATGATATAAAAAAAAACAACGTGAAAGATTGCAAAGAATGAGTGTAAATGTTCAACGAGGAGGGTGCTACTTTAGATCTCCAGAATTAGCATTATGAAGTGTTGTTCTTGAAAAATAATCGGGGTGCAATATATTGTCACTTTGACAGCTGTGTAATTTAGATTCTCAATCAAAGTAATTTCTTTGTATTCACTTGTGACCATATTTACTGATGACTTTGCAACGCTGCTGGAAAGTTCCGGTCAAATGAACGGTTTTGATGAGCCTTTTACAAACTGCGTCTTTGAAAGTAACAAAGTTAATAAGAAGTAAGAATCCATGACTGAACCCTCGGTCGACAAAGAGAATACGTTGACATTACCCTTCGCACAAAAATTATTCTCCAACGAAGGGTACATATTATATATTTTCTACAATTTGAAATCCAGTCACAACCTCCGATAGTAAGTATACGCTCCGTATATTCTTCATCATTTCCACTGTCCACGTTTTATGTTCATTTTGTTTCGTCTGAAAAATCTGCATAACCACCAACATTCAACATAAGATTTCTTTTTATATTTGGGACGTGAATCGAAAAATGAATCTCAGAGTAGCTGGGGAAAATGTATTTTCTCATATTTTGGAGGCTGTTGGATTTGAATAAGATTTTCTCATTTTATGACAAATACAATTATTGGTAGACGTTGAAGAAGATTTTTTTGGAAAACATTCATAATATTGACGCTTGTATGGTGGAAGTTGATTTTTAGTGAAAAAATTACGATTTTTCCGTTGGGTTTATTTTTCAACTTGAATTTTTGACATCCACAAAACAGTCTAACCTATAGAAGTGAAGGTTTATAGGATGACCTTGAATACAAAAATGGGGTTTCAAACCCATTCACCTGAAGCGCTAGTTGCAATTGAGTTGTCGAAACAGGCCTTGCAGCTAATGCCTTTAGCATGAAAAGAAGAAAATATTTTAAAATTCATCAAAGCTGTCATATAGTTATTGTCAGTGTTATATTATCTATGGTTGTCACCATTGTCTTTTAAAGATTGTTTCCTTTTGCCATTTGCTGCTGTTATTTGTGTTTTAATTAGGTACAAAGGTGGATTCATGCAACGTTCATTATCATTACATTTTCATTATATTATAACATTTACATTAGAAAAAGCTAATTACTATAGTTTCCTATTTGATGTTCATGCAACCCCATTATTGAATTTCAATTACACTATTGCATTAAGAAGTTGGTCTACTTTCAACTATAAGTTATAATCACATTATATTTTTAGTGAAAACCATAGAGATATATAATATAATGTCTATGGTAAAAACCATTAAAACGCATGCGCCAAAAGTGTTACAGCTGTCATTCCGAGGTCTCCTTTTATTTCGAGCAGCCACTAATACTTCCAAAGTAGTGAAACTGATATATTCCAATACGTTTTTGCTGAGAGAACCTCATAACTTCCAAATAATTGCAAATAACTGACCTTCTAGCACAACCATAAACGATTCAAATAAATATGACGTTTATCAATTGCCAGTCTTGTCAGTTCATAATTAATTTGTTGCTTGAACTGGTTTGATTAGGCAGTGATAATGTAATTTAAGTGTAGTTATAATGTAATGAAAATGTAATTATAATGCACGTTGCATGAATCGGCCTTGAGTCTTAGCAAGTGTGATAATTCATAATATTTATAATGATTGGTGTGAAGTGTTGCGGGGTTGCCTCCATTCGCAATCCAAAACTGAGGGAATCAAGCGCTAAACAGATTTATAAATCCTACAAAGTTTGAAACAGATATTTTGAACCACAATAATATATTGTTATTGGGACAAAAAGGGGGCTCACTCGCAAAGCTGTTCCTACAATCCTTTCAGGATTGATCAAAAAGTGATAGAAAATACGTAATATTATCACTCTTAGGCATTACTTAGCTCGTGGTGAAATGTAAATTGCATTTAGGAATTCCTAAATTCGTTTTAGGTATTACCTGACTTTAGGAAATGGTTAGTGAAATCGGGCATTAGGCATTCAAAAACAAATTTCCATTAAAAAAAGCGTTATCAAACCCATCCACTGCGATCGCTGAAATTCTTCTTTCCTTAGTATGTTTTTCGGCCTATTTCGCCTATTTGCCTATTTCGACAACTCATTTGCAGCTAGCGCTTCAGGTGGATGGGTTTGACACCTCATTTTTTCATTCTAGGTAATCCCATTGGACTTTCACTTCTATAGGTTAGACTGTTTTGTGTCTGACATCGTTATGTGTACGTGTCAGTCAGACGACGTGGTGAAGTTTGTGAACGCTGTGGTGTGGTGTACCCAAGTATAACTTTTACACTCAGGGTGTAGTGTTGTGAACGCACCACTCCTGTAATTTGTCTTTTTTCTTTTCAATTTCGCATGAGTACAAAATTCAAAAAAAAGTTTCAATTCCTACACTAGGTTTCAATTTCTACACAGTCATAACATTACCTCCTGAAATCTCTTCAGGGTAAATAAGTTCAATAGGAGAGAATGGTTGATATTTATTTTATTGTGAAATTATCCGAATATTTGTTTTTATCTATCCCATTTGCTTCCAAAAGATTTGAGTAGAAGGATTTAGGCTCTGTTCCGTTCTGTTTAAATTAAATTTTCCAGCACTTGAGAGAAATAAAATTAAAAAATCAGGTCATCTTCTTTACGACCAAATAAACTTGCGTGCATAGAAATCGGCCCACTGTAAACTTTTGACTTTAACTAGACATATTTTTTTAATTATACATCAGATCAACAAAATGAGTATGCTGTTTCAAAGACAATTTAAAATACTTCAATGTAAGTATAAATTTATCAAGAAAGCTTACCGTATATGCATAGCAGCCGGTAAACAAATGAAACGTGTTTATATGGTGATTGTAACGAAAATAACGAATCTGTGAATTATTACAATTATTGC
The DNA here is from genome assembly GCA_910591685.1 of Galerucella tenella. Taxonomy (NCBI): domain Eukaryota; kingdom Metazoa; phylum Arthropoda; class Insecta; order Coleoptera; family Chrysomelidae; genus Galerucella; species Galerucella tenella. The sequence goes on from CAJUYH010000021.1 coordinate 137,690, forward strand.
GGTTGCTACTGAAATCCGCTTATTATTCTTCTTTCATAATCTCAATAGTGTTCAAGTGTGTTAGTTTGATACTACACCACAAAAACCGCCCAAGCTATTGCTTCAATAGAAATGATACTTGGTCAGCGAGCTATTGCTAGACAATTGGAAATGATCCGCGCAGCGGATCGAATAGTGTGCCATCGTTATGGAAAGAATAGATCTTTTCATGGGCGACCTGGAACAGGCCGACGGCGATTCACAACCGCTCGTGATAGTCGCAATATTCTGTCAACAACATTATGAACCTTAACGCCATTCAAGTACAACGACAACTCCAAGAGGTTCGTGGAGTGGCTATTAGTCAGTGGACAGTAAGACGAAGGCTGCAGGAAAATAGCCTGAACTGTAAAACACCTGCGATTGGTCCAAAACTCACTCCAGCTCATCGGCATGGACGTTGGGACAATGGAGATCTGTTCTGCTCTCAGATGAGACCAGAATATGCCTCCATGGTAGCGACCGAAGAAGGAAAGTGTACCGAAGACCAAAAGAGTGATTTTTAGATTGCTGCTTCGAAGAGCGGAGTGCTTATTGAGGTGGTTCCTGTATGATCTGGGGTGCAATTTCTATAGGAGCACGAACCGACCCTGTGATCATTCGTAGGGGCAACCGTGTTCACGGAAGACGAGTTTCATCGGCTGTTAGATATATCGAGGAGATTTCAGCAATTCATGACCACATTGGAGACGATATTACCTTTATGCATGTCAATGTAAGGCGGCACACCGCAAGAATCGTGCAAGATTACATTGCAGAAGTAAGTCGGTTTTCGAGTTATGGAGTGGCCAGTATACAGTCCTGACCTAAATCCAATGAAACATAAATGGGATGAGCTAAAACGAAGAATTCGAGCTAGACTTTATACCCCAAACTCGCTCCCAGAGCTTATTGTCGCAGTAGAAGAAGAGTTGCTAAACATCATACAAGAAACAATATCAAACTTGATTAGATCCATGCCTAAAATTTCGTGTTGAGTTTTAAATTGTCAATCACTTTATTTATGTTGATAACCGGAAAGCTTGGTTTGCTCAATGCATCAATTTCACTATGTTCAACATAAGAAGTCGAAATAAGTTTTCATAAATTCAATCTCACATTAAATAATATCAAATTGTCTTTCAAACAACATATTCATTTTTTTTATCTGATGAATAATTGAAAAAATATATATTGTTGGAGTGAAAAGTTTACAGTGAGCCGATTTCTATGCACGAAAGTGTAGATATCAACCATTCTTCCTTATTGAACTTATGTACCTAATTTCTACGTGAACCTTTTGAAAGTTTGCATTCTATTTCCAGTTAAACATTTTTTAACTCTTCTGTCAATATCCTCAAGATTCTGTATTAATGCACTGAGTTGATTGAAAATGTTTCTTTATACTGTCATCCGTTTGATAAAGTTTAAGTTGATCATAGGTCCAAATATAATGAAGATTCAAACCAATCATTTTGTTTCATTCCATCGTGTCAGCATCTTCATCAAGTAAATGCCCCATTTATTCAATAAATCGTTTCTATCAAGCACTACACTGTATTTGAGAAAAAAAATTAATTTTTCTATTTGTTTAGGCATAAATTACGCTCTCAACATCCGCACTGCAACGGAACTATTATTCTTACGAGAATTATTAATTACGGAAATACATTCGTGCGATCTAAAAATCCTTTCATTAATTTCCAATATACCTATTTCCCTACACATACGCCATTATAAATTACCCTTAAACGGCTTGGCTATCAGGCGCATATTGAATAATGCAAAACGGCTGCAAATTTAACGTTTTCAAAAGAGTTTAATTTATGTTCCAGGTGGCGTTTTAGCTCACGTCCAGGCCCTGCTCAAGGGAACTGCCCTATTGCCCTGCGACTTGACTCCGACCGCTCCTAACGATACTGTACTTCTAGTGGTTTGGTACAAAGATGAGCATACCCCTATTTATAGGTAAGCGTATAATTTATTACACCACTTTAGTGAGAGGAGAAAAGCTGCGTGAATTTTTGAGGCACTTGATTCTACAGTTTCGTTATTATGTCATTTTTTAAAATATTTCATGCAGTATTGTATCCAGTAGATATTTTATAATGTCTGGCTGATTTCTGTAACAGAATAATGTAGTATTGCTGCTTAATGAAAATAACATTTTTTTACAAGTACGTCGTCGGAGGGAAATTATATACAGGGTAGCGAGAAAGTCTGGCACCAAGTCATTTTCTTTGAAAAGAATTAACATATAATCAGGCAATCCAGATCACGTGACCTAATATGGCCGTACAGGGCAAACAATTTAGACAGATGGGTTAGTTTTGTATTGTCTATTCAGTCATAAACAGTGCTCAAGAATTTTTAGTCGAATTTATTAGTATATTTTGCTTTAATTTAGTAGGTATATTTTATTAGTGTTTAGTATATTGTTCATTTGATTAGTATTTTTCATTTAGAATATATCACTTCTCTTAGTTTTTATAAATATTGTTTCTGAACAAAACTGAACAAAATGCCTGCTACATACAGCCTGATATATTCGATTTTTGATTCTGTTAAATCATCTCTATTGATTGTTGCTAACCACATTTCTCTACGCTTCTCACTTAAGTCATTCTTGTGCACCAAAAATGTTTTCTCCAAAACAGCTAGGACGTTAAAAAAGCTTACTTGGTCTCGGTTTGAACGGCTCCCACAACCAACTACAATACAAGTTGTTGGCATTTTCAAGTAGGTGTTTCACTCCTGAAATCCGTAAGCATAAAAGTTAAATACTACAGGTGATATCTTCCAATTCAAGCAAGTGAAATTTTAATACCATCAATTTCATAAAAGTTTCACTTTCATTATAATATTGCATATATGTTTTAGTCAGTGTGTACTTACCCGTAAATATTAAATAATAGTCTAAAAACCACTAACAAAAAAAATAATGTTCTTATATAGGTACACAACCAAAAGATGGTCCTGAATTGATATACCCAGCTTGAAAGTTTTATAAAACTGAACTTTCTATTGTATATTATTAGTATAGAGACACCAAAGCAAAATAATAGCACCTTTCTCCAAAATAAACACTTATGTATACCAAAATCCACGGTCTACAATGTATTGAATCACATTTGTTTGCCCTGTGTCGCCATATTGAATTTTATTTGACAGGTCACTGGATTGCCCAATTATAAAATTTTGGGGTTATAAACGGTATTGTATTGGGAATTCCAGTGACAAATAAACTATCAGTTATTTATCGTCGAAATACGAAAAGTCAGCCAGCGAGGTTCTAATCACTCGATTTGATTTGAATGGTATCACAGTTAAATCTACCAGGGCGCGAAGAAAGTTAAAAAACGCTGTTATGACGCGACGTACCGTCAAATTTCATTCAAGTCGCGTCAACTGTCAAATAAAATTCAACATGGCGACACAGGGCAAACAAATGTGATTTAATACATTGTAGACCGTGGATTTTGGTATACATAAGTGTTTATTTTGGAGAGAGGTGCTTTTATTTTGCTTTTGTGTCTCTATACTAATAATATATAATAAAAAGTTCAGTTTTATAAAACTTTTAAGCTGGGTATATCAATTAAGGACCAACTTTTGGTTGTGTACCTATATAAGAACATTTTTTTTTGTAAGTGGTTTTTAGACTATCAAGAATTACTATTTAATATTTACGGGTAAGTACACACTGACTTAAACATACAATATTATAATGAAAGTGAAACTTTTATGAATTTGCTGGTATTAAAATTTCACTTGCTTGAATTGGAAGATATCCCTGCAGTATTTCAGGAGTGAAACACCCACTTCAAAATGCCAACAACTTGTATTGTAGTCGGTCGTGGGAGCCGTTGAAACCGAGACCAAGTAAGCGTTTTTAAGGTCCCAGCTGTTTTAAAGAACACATTTTCGGTGCACAACAATGAATTAAGTAAGAAGGGAAATGTGGTTAGTAAGTAAGCTTTTTTAACGTCCTAGCTGTTTTGGAGAAAACATTTTTGGTGCACAAGAATGAATTAAGTAAGAAGCGTAGGGAAATGTGGTTAGCAACAATCAATAGAAATGATTAAACATAATCAAAAATCAAATATCAGGCTGTATGTAGTAGTCATTTTGTTCAGTTCTGTTCAATAACACTAATTAAATATACTAAATTGAAGCAAAATATACTAATAATTTCGACTAAAAAGTCTTGAGCACTGTTTATGACTGAATAGACAATACAAAACTAACCTATCTGTCTAAATTGTTTGCCCTGCCCGGCCATATTAGGTCACGTGATCTGGATTGCCTAATTCTTCATTTTTTCACAGTTCCTCTTGAAAACGAAGTATACAATACTGTTCATAACCTTAAAATTTGATAATTATGTGTTTATTATTTTCAAAGAAAAAGACTTGGTGCCAGACTTTCTAGCTACCCTGTATAATAATGATATTTCCATTGAGTAAACGGAAGAGGATTGTATTATCCAACTAGTTTTGACAGTTTCCAGTAATTCGGTCGAAATTTTAATTTTGATTACAGCAAAAATTATACAAGTTCCAATGAAAATGTGATCTGGTAAAATAACCGGAGAAATTGTTAGTGCAGTCAGTCATGGACAGTATAAATAAGATTTCACTTCAAAATTCGTCGAAATTGCATCAATTTTCCTGAAAAGCTTGAATTGCGCTACTTCCACTCACCACATCAATAATTTCCGATTTACCCTTGTAACAAAACATTTAAAAAATACAGATTCAAGCATTAAACCTATGGATAGAAACATTATTCAATAATTTAAATGAATATTCTTTCATGGCCACTTATGAAAGGGTTGCTTAATCAAATTATGTCCAGAAACTTATTTCATTCAATAAAATATTATTTTCATCTAGTTGATATGAAGGACGAACTTAGTTCAGATCTTGGACTACAAGTATTGTTTTATGTCTTCGAATATCATTATTTAAGATGTTTCAGCTTTTCATATCTTGAAAAAAATAATGCCTATTGAAAGCTGAGAATGTTTAAATGGTATATTCATTTGATCAAAAATGTTCCCACTGTTCATGAAATCATGTTTTATCGATTGCAGCATTGAATCCTTGAAAACCACCCACCAGGCTGATAATCAGCAGCTTGGAATCTTTCTATAGTACTAGCTGTTGATAATAATAAGTTTTAGCGCTCATAGTGACTGAAATTTCGTTCACTGCTATGATTTAGAGTAAGATTTCCACCCTTGGTATAAAAGGTATTCACCCTCCAGGATAGAGCAGACATTACAGCTCAACCCATACTCCATCTACTCAGTAATTTTCAGGCTCATAGGTAGACTTTCAATGAAATCAGGGCAAAAATCCTGAAGAGTACCACTCCATAGTGGACATCATTTCTTGCTCCTCGTTTTCTTGTTATTTTGATGATATTATTTCCTCCGTTATGTATGCTAGATCAAACAACAAAGAAATTGCCGCTTTACATTCAGTGGCTTTTCCAGTTCTGCCCATACTAATCCAAAAATACGATTCTGAATATAAATTGAGAGGAAATGAATTATATTAATGACCGCCTACCATCCAATTAACGTAAAACAAACAACAAACCTTTTGATATACGGTTAAATGTAATAAGCTATTTCATTACAGTTCCAGGAAATAAATAATGAAAAATGTTTACAGAATATAGAGGATTCAGTTACCTGTCTACAATATTTAAAGTCAGTCCGATCCCTTTTTTAAATATCTTCGAATGAAATAACTTAAAAACTCTGCACTGTATACATTTTTCCAGTGAATAAAAACCAAACAGCCCTTATTTTTATTGGGTGAAACTTGAACGCTCGTGAGAGTACCTTTTCCACAATTTAATTAAATCCCATGCTGTTTTAACACCCTGTACTTCAACAAAACCATTGTGTGTGATAAGCCAACATTATGAACGTCAAGAGACGAAGAAATTAAAATAACGCTACTGCCGTTAACGGTCCAGACTACGTCAGAGGTACTTAAAGTGTTTTTTACTTTTATTTTGGTGTCTAGACTTCGTAGTCTCTGAAAGTACAAAATTACTATAAAGCTTCTTTCTATTTCAGACTGCTTTAAAAATTTAACCCGGAATGCAGTGATAATGAATTTTTGCAAAGTGCGGTCTTACATACATATTTAATCCACTGCCCTGTTTCATTTTAGTTTCGGAAAATATTTCCGAGTAATTTTGATCCTGTTGTAGTTTAGTAATATGAGTTCGGAATTTTTAATTTCAGTTAGCGTAGAATTTTGTAAAATTACAAAGTAATCATTGTGACAAAAAATCGGTTTCGAATTGAAAGCCCGGATTGTAAAAAAAACTACATTTGTAAAGCTACAAATACAAGGGTCGTATGAAAAGCTCTAAATAATATAATGTTACGTCGGGAAATTACTGGCAAATATTTCTAGGTCCTAGTTCATTTGTTTTCTCTTTCTACCAAAGGAAGTGGACCGAATTCAAAGTTCTCCAGATAGATACTGTGTCATTATTCCTTCGATTGTTTTAGAACCGTTTTTACTTTTATACTGGTCACATTTGATGAGGTGGCTAAGTAGCTTATTCCCTTTGCTTCTAGATTAAATTATCCAGCCTAACTTCTCTTTTCCATAATATTGTAGATTCCCATCAAAATTTTATGAAGGCTAGTCAAACATTTTTTTCCTCAATCTTTTTATATTCGATAAAAATGGTAATCAATTGTTACTTGTATTATTTTTTCTAAACCCTCGACAAAATTTTGGAGTGTAAAAACGAATAATTCTTTTATTTTGTGTGCGAAGCGGGAGAATCTCGTCTGGTCTTTGTGAATCGAAAAAACCAAAGCTATTATAATTTGAAGAAGCGAATACAAAACAATTTCCAAAATACACAAAAGCTGTTTCTGTTTCAATATAATTATTAATGTAAACAAAGGTGAAATGATTCGGATTATACGATTCTCTGTAGAGAACCATAACTTTTGTTTTATTTACATTCACATTAAAACGGTTTGAATCACCATACTTCTCAAGAATTTTTAATTTAAATAACTTCCATATTTATGTTATGTGGAATTTTATTCAGTGCAGCAGTGATGAGGAAGAATATTGAAGCCATTCATAAGATGAACAAGAAGTTAAAATAGGTTATAGGTGATATGAGTTATAGAAATTATTTGAATGAAACTATTTCTGAAATTGTGCTCAGAATGGAATGTTGATTGTTGTTATTGTGAACGATATAAAAAACGGTGTACGGTTATCAGAGTTCCATAAAGTGGCTGATATATCTAATATCAATTCGTCAGAGGAGAACTTTTCATTGTTGGTTCAATTTTCTCCATTTCCCAAAAAATTGGGTATAAAACAAATTCTGATCAAGCTACATATAGAGGAAAGTCACCTAATATGGAATACCATTTTGTTTTTGGGATATAAAAAAAAACTTATATAAATTGAATCAGTTTAATGTTTCTACTCATCAGTTATATATTTATATGTAGTAATCAACAGCCTTCAATCAAATATATTGGTTATAGAATTAAAATCTAACACAAAAAACAAAATCACAAATGAGTAACCAAATATGGAATAGGTATCCATATATGGAATACTCGTATAAGCATAAATCAACATAACAATAACAAAATTGGACATTAATATCTTCGAGATCAATTAAATAAATATAATATATTGTGATAAATGGGAGAAGTTACATAATTGCCTACTTGCAAAAGTCACAGATCCAAGTATCAAACTCTGAACCAGCACAATCATAATGTGCCCAGAGCCAACACAGCAAGCATTTAATTTAATATTCCATAATTAGACACCGATGACTGTCCATATTTGGATTTTTATACTAGTTTGAACTCTTCTGAATATTTTTTAAAGTCACAATATTTTAATGACAAAAGATCACAAAATGGTGAAATAAACATAATACCGATATACTAAATAGTATAACACTCACGTAAACAAATAAAACAGCTGGTAATACTCGTTTATTACTCACCTTGAAAATTTTCTGCACGACAACAAAAGAAAACACAACTGTCACACGTGAAGCATTCGCGCAACTGACTCATTGGTGTGGGTGCGATAGTTAGTAGACCGAATGAAACAGAAGATGGTCGAGTGTTGCGTTTCATACTTATAGTCTTAGAGAAATGAAGGCATTCCATACTAGGATACTCTTCCATATTTGGTGATTTTCCTCTAGGATTTTAACGATAAAAAGACGATGATGTCATATTAAGTTACTTTCCTGCTTATCAGAGTAAATATTAATTCACCAACCGTGAATACAATTTATCCTCAACAGCCAGGCCAATCTACAGCTTTCGGGTTGGCAAAACTTCAAGACGTTGTCAGATCAACTGGTAAAATTCCCCAGTTTGTTTTGACGTTCATTGACATTCGATCATCGTGCAATATTCACAAGTTTTTTTTGTTGTTATAAATTTATTGTTTCTTTAGGATTGAACATACAGTTATTTCCATAACTAATCACTTAGGCAAATCTAAGTGTGTAGTCAATAAAATCCGAAGCAGCTAAACAGTAAATGTCAAGAGATGGTAACAAATGGGGGCCCGTTCCTCCCACTTACTGCTGTAAGAGACGTAAGTAATAGTATTCACTATTTGTATTCATTATTATTGAGAACTGTTGATTAAATATCAGATTGACTTTTCTAGTTTCCGTAAAGTGAAGAAAAAACTACAGCTTGGCAACATCACAATATTTTGTTTTAAAACGTCATCGTATTTTTATCGTATATAAACTATACCAGTTTCCATTTCATTCTAAATATGATTCCAATGAGAAATCTCCTTGAATATAATCTCTCCATCTCTGGTGCCGCTATCACATAATCTATCGGGGGCTATTTAACATACCTGTATTTTTTGTATTTTTCATAATAACAAATTAAAAGCTATTTTGTTGTTATATACGAGCTATATTCAGTACAATAAACTGGATTAAATCAAACCACATTTCATTTCTACCCTATTTCTTCCGCAACAAAGGGGTGAAATAGATTGAAACATTATTCTTAAGAATCAAAAGCGGCTTACAAATTTATATCCTTTGTACTGCTACTGTTGTGTTCAAATACTTGACGTTAAATGATCTATTAGTATTCGCATTAATAACAACTTACGACTCTATTTTCATGATATCGTTGATTATAAACTACTATCAACTTTGATATTTTGGTTTTTATTAATATAATTTAGCAAATAATTGATGTTCTGTATAGCTACTCTGTAAGTGGAAGAGAGGAAGCTATAGAATAACAGAGATAATGTCTATAGAAATGGGCGTTCCTTGGAGAAGGAGTATACTGCTCTCGCTTGGACATGTACAATTTAATTTATAGTGCTCACTGTTGCTCCTACAGGAGACTCTACATAGGAAAGATAAATATTAGCCGATCATTTCATTAGTATTTATAGATTTCAAATGTTAATGTATTCTCTAACGATCTTTAGGAACATAGAATAAATATTAAATATCACTCCATTTCTATAACAGCTGGAAACTATTGTATTTGATAATTATCAATACCACAGTATGAATGGTATAGGTTTTTTCAAGGAAAATAAGTTATTTTGACGTTTTGATCCAAATGAAAAAAATCGGACCGAGCCAAAATACAATAACATAGTAAAATGTGGATTTTCTTCCTTTCATCAGGATTGGATAGCTGCTGGCTTAATGAAATTGTTATAACTATCATCATCTTGAGTGGACACTTGCTCAGCCCTAGCTGGTATTGCTCGTCTTTCCCGAGCGTGTGCAAACGCAGATGGGATGCTGCTCAGTAGTTACATATTTAGACATTTATAAATCTCAAAATTACATCCTTCTGCAGATCAATGTACCCATGTATTTTTTGTGAAGACCTAGTTTGATGACGATGTCTTGTAAAGTTAATTATAATTTATATTATCATTATCAATTCACAGAGGAACTTCGCAGCCTTTTGAGCTCGATAATAACTTCGATTCTTGTCTCCACATTAACGAAGCACTCAAAGGGTCTGTACATATTGGCACTCCAGCATAAATTTTCTCTGCTTGTTTTGCAGTTGAATCTGTCTTTATCTGAAACGCCTTCTTAATGGTCTTCTGGGGCTCTTGTATTTCTACCACGTCAAATTTTGGAAGAAAGTATTTTGTTGTTTCCATTCTCCTTCCTTGTTTTCTGTGTTTTTGGTAATTTTATCGCAACAGTTGAAACAATAATTCATTCAATTTCATTCTGACTTTTTAAAACAGGTTCAACACCACCCTGTATAAAATATTCATTAAATTATTGTTTGGATCAACTATAACAATTCAAGGATTCATATTACAGTGATCCACATTTCTACAATGTATAAACACCGATTCTGATGATGAGAGGTTTCTCAAATATTGTCGATGACTAATTGAACACCCATACATTACATCAGATAGGTCTTATAATTTAGTACATCGGTTCATAATAGCACGTAGGTACCTTTATGTAATCGATAATGCTGGCATTGGAAAATGGATTTATTGATGTTATTGTGAATAATGGAGGGATGATACAGAGTAATAATATTGCTTCAGATTATGAAAGGAGTTAATTTTGAGATGTTTCATCTCTATTCATCAATATTCAAATACAATTTGTTAATTTTGCTCAAGTCCAACAAGAATTTAATGCTTTTACCGTTTCCAAAAAATATTTTCTGAGACTTATGTTTCGTTGGAATAGAATGAAAATGGCTAAAAATCAATGGAGATAGTTTCCAGTTATAACTTTACCTCGAAATTTGAAATATTTTATATGAACATATATAATTAGTTAACCACTCTAACATTTGATGGTGTAGGGTATAAATTATCGAATCAATAATCCTATTTTAGAACACAACGCCTCTGAAACTTCAATATGTATATAAAAGGAAATCTTAGGACGAAAATGATGCATAGAATAAGGGAAATTCTCCCTCAGGGAAATCTCGTTGAATCAACTAATTTGCAAAAGGCCACAATTTGGTTGCATAGGATATAAACCTTTGAGTTCTTGGTAATCCTTTTTTTT
>CAJUYH010000021.1:148898-190119 GCA_910591685.1 Galerucella tenella
TTTTTTTTGCCACTAAAACTTTTTCGTTCGGAAGACAAATTAGATAAAATTGTATTTCTTCGGGAACACATTGAAATCATAACACTTCGCCAAACAAAAGACGTGGAAGGAGCAGACAATGACAAACATAATCTACCAATTTTATTGATAAAACTGTGGCTGTGTATTATAGGTGGATTAAATAGATATCCCATTCAACATTTCCATACATCATCCATCTCTGTTTTTGACCTCTTATGGACTTGTCCTTTTTTAACTCACTACAGATCTCTGTTTTTCTCCAGTACCCAGGAAAACTGGTTTTGCAGTCATTAATCACCTTATATCTTGTTTCAGACTGTATAAATGGTGGATCATATATCGAAATATTCCATTTAAATATTCTCGGTCATCACACTTATAATAATTCTTCTCCATTATTTTGGAAAAGCTTATTATTTACCAAAAAGACATGTACATGTACGTCCAGGAAAATTATTGGAAAATTATCCCTGGAGCGGTATTCTGTACGCGGCATTGACAGTCGTCGGTATCGGTATGTTAACAACAGCCATCGGTTGCGCGACCGACGGGACTAATATAACGCTATTCCGTATGCCACGGTTTTCGACGCTCGGAATTGCAACCAAAAATTATCGGCATAGAAGTGACGTCACTCGTTTCGGTACATGTGGCCAATGAGCGATGAGGGAAACTGTCAAATTTGTAAACAAACCAAAGTGCATGTTGAAGATTAAAGCAAATTATCCCTTGTGATATAACCCAATAAAGGATAAAGAAGAAGAAGAAGATTAGAGGTTATATTTTGGTTTCGTTGGCTGGTAGGGTCATATAATAAGATAATAGATAGTGATAGTGACATATCTTTTATCTGTTATCATGAACGATACAATTCATGTTTATATTAACATTAACAACCTCAAAAACTCGAAATTTAGAGTCAACTCTTGAAGTTGAAGAATTGATCAGGCGTTAACATTTATATCTCTTTTTTTTCAAGTCTCAAAGATAGGATAAGTACAGATATTAATTATTTTAAAGGAGTTTCTTGTTCTATCAAAACTAAGCGTTATATAATACCGCTCAAAGGGATCATTTGATTCAGTAGGTACAAGGAGAGCCATTCAAATTTTGCTGCAGGGAAATTTTGTGGAAAAGATGGGAAGGACTTATAAAACACTAGATTAGACACTAAACACAATACACTCTTCAAATATTAAAAAGTCACTTAAATAATCCGCAATTCCAGCCAAACATCAACAAATAATGAAAATTTCCTTTCAACGAAAATCGATAACTGTTACCGTGGGGCTCATTAGATCATGGTAGACATACCGATTCTCATCGACTCGAATTCGCGATATCGGTCGGTGAAAAGGTATACAGAATGCCGCACATGCGGCTTACCGACGGCTGTCGATAACTGAGTCTTACCGATACCGATTTCTCTCCGAAACGAGTTACAGAATAGCGCTCCTGGTCTTAGATGATTTTCCAAATATTCATGAGCTTGAAATTTTTTTGACCTTTTCGTTATCATCAGTGAATATTCCTCTTTCTTTTCAAATCAATTCGCTATTGTGCAAAAACGTTTGAATGTTTTCGATAATAAAACAAAATTTTAATTAAAAACAATCAAACTTCAAAGGATTACCTATTCACTCCTAAATTCAACCTGTTTTGTATCGATGAAAACAAATAAAACACATCAAATGAAACAAAATTGATTTTTGTTTTAACTGATAATTTGTAAAGCTGAATGGATATTGATATGAGTTTAATACCTTCAAGTTATATTTCACTTTTATTGAATTAGTTTGGACATCGTAGATCATCCGATTTAGGAGTAAATGCATTGTTTCAACAATAATTATTGGATAACATTAACAAGTAGCGAATTTCGCAACAGGAATATAACTAACGTCTTCTGTATGTCCCTTGTGGCATTACTTATTCTTTTTCCTTATTTTTTGGGAATCAAACCACAATATTAGTTATAATGTTTATGTTTGTATATGTATATGTTTTTATATTTTTATTACGACGTTTCGGTAGCGTTCCAGCGTTCCAATTACCGTTGTGAAGATGGATTAGTTTTTAAGAAATTTTTGGTCCCTATCTGACACAACAAAAAAATTTGACGACTAAAAAAATGAGAAAAAAGAAATATAACTATAACCGGACTGTTTCCATAAAATACATTTGCATCATCCAGAGTGGACTCAATCCAGTAACTAACACGTAATTTAAGTGCAAACACGAGGACTATGATATAAGCACGTCCAGTTTACTATCGTACTCCCACTACCGACCCTGTGCAATTGGTATTCTGTGGTATATTTTTTTTTAAATCTCACTACTACTTTTTTGCTGTATTCCCTGGCCTAAAAGCTGATAAAATTGTTTTTTCGGTTAGCAAATTAAATCCTTAAAAGTTGTATCACTGGAAACATGAAACTGTTTTAGATGAGATTTTGAATTGGGTTAAAAAATAATAATCCCACTCTCACTCGTTACCTACATCCTAAATTCCCCCTTTCTTAGCTCTTTTCAGACATTCAATTCACTTTGGTAAAACCAATTCGATCGCACCAATCTTATTTTCCGTTATCAAATCCATTGGCGCACCGTTCTCCAAACATGATAGATAAATGAAAAAATATTGGTAGATGGAGCTGCAAATAGTGACTTTAATACAATAATGAACTGGGTGAAAAATATCGGGTGTAAAGGAGAGTTAAAATCTATTGAGAAAGAGTAAACTTTCTGATTTGTTCAACTCTAGCAACCTATAGATAACCAGACAAGTGAAGCATGAGCTCTGGCACAGTTATGTGCACTTCAATAGGCGTGGCTACTGAATTTTGCTGGATTCACTTAGAGCGCTTTCAGACGAGACACTTTTTGGCCGGCTACTAGTGTCTGAAAAGAATCGCGCAACTAAAAATATATTAATATAAATAGACGCATTCACACGAGACTCAGATAGGGAATACGTTTATGCAATGTATTTTTAGCTGCGCGATTCTTTTCAGACACTTTGTGGCCGTCTACTAGTGTCTGAAAAGAATCGCGTGCTCTAAATACATTAATATAAATAGACGCATTCACACGAGACTCAGATAAGAAATACGTTTATGTAATGTATTTGCAGCTGCGCGATTCTTTTCAGACACTTTGTGGCCGTCTACTAGTGTCTGAAAAGAATCGCGTGCTCTAAATACATTAATATAAATAAACGCATTCACACGAGACACAGATAAGGAGTAATGTATTTTAGCTGCGCGATTTTTCTCAGACACCAGTAGCCGACCACAAAGTGTTTCCTCTGAAAGCGCTGTTAACCTTGGGAGATTCAATTCATGTTAGTAAGGCGAAAGGAATATATTTTTTCAATTTGAATCAATGAAATTATCATTTTTATGGTTGAGGCATTTCATGGGTTTCTATAGATTTACTTGTTCTCTAGTTTTACGTGTACTATAGTTGATTTTAAGATAGTATTCCCCTTTTTTGTAGTTGTTTCCACTTTTTTTAATGATGTTTACCGTTATTTTGATGAATGTCCAGATAATGTTTACTTGTTTTCTTCGAGCTATAGCTGCTTCACTGAACTTTTCATAGTTTTTTGGGAGTTGTATCTTTGAAACATTTTGATATCTTCCAAATGCGCGGGTACCTTTATTGCGAAAAGATTAGGCTTGATTCATGTTTATAAGAATCTCAATTTTACGTTTCAAGAATGTTTATAAAGATTTAATTATTCATGTTAAGTCAAAGTAAAGTGTAACTATTGTTAATCTGATGACCCATATTTTTATCCCTTTGAAGGAAAAAGCTACCTAATGGCGTGTATAAATTTTTTTTATAAATTCGAATATTGTGAAATAATGCCTTTCAAATGTAATTTAAATTAATATAGTGGATTAAAATTAACCTGCATAAAATTTGTGATACAATTCAAGGTCATTACATTAACATTAGTTACACTATACCATCAAATTGTTCCATATTTCATACATTTTATTATTTTGATTATAATGTTGGACAAAGTTTAATTGAATGGTAAATGCCAACAAATATCAACGACTGAGTTTTCCAGAGCTAGTTCTATCGGTAGACATGTTCAATAACCTTGAAAATTAAAATCGACCAAGGGAACTTTTTAGTGAAAAGACATTCTATCAACTCGAACTTTATAAGTTTGTTGTTTACTCATGTCGCACCAAACAACTTGAAATGATGTTTAAATATTTGTCATCGTTTTATTGTTTACAATAAACAGTTGTATATAAATGGTCCCTGAATGTATTTGTTCTATGAAAGTTCATTGTTACATTTTAAATACCATTGTTTTTATGTCACACTTCAATAGAAGCCGATGATATGAAGACGGGGTTGGGTCAAGACAAATAACTTTTTACCTGGGAAAGTATTTTGGTGGTACGCGTGGTATTTATATCATTTGTTCATTAAAATAAAGATAGTTCGTTTAGAGCCATTCACACCGATTAAAAGATCTTGTCAGGAATTAACGGCAGTCGTTCGATCCAGTTTGATCTATGCGTTTGATATTAGTTGGTGTCATCTTTGATTTTGACGATTTGATAAGTATTTTCTTCAGAGTCATATTTTAGTACCTAGTTTAAATATGGGCGGAGAAAAACGATCTCGTGGAATAAATTTCACACGAGAAAAAAAATTTATTATTAGATATTATCAGCAAGTATAAAGATTTCATAGAAAATAAACTATTTCAATTTTGCCAAGAAGATTGAGAGCAGTTTCCTTTGTCATTCTATATCTAAGAAAAAACGTCTTAGGATCGAATGTATTAAAATAATCGTTCCTTATATATAACTGTCTGGGTACGCCGTATTCAATTACCTATTAGTCCAAGATCCCAGAGCGATAAGACACAACTTATTTTCACATTAATGAAACCTCATGTTTTCAGTAGTGTCTTATGTGCTCAGAATACCTGCGCGCTGGGATCTTACTCTATATATCAATTATTTCTAAATCGTCATCATCTTCTAACATTTCCATTCCGATAAGTCAAATTACAAATACAAAGGTCTACCAAAGCACAATTTATTCAAATCTAAACTGTCATAAATCAACTTCAAAATTAGTATTTCGAGGTTAAGTGGACTTTAAGTCGTGGATATTCCGAGCTTAGTTAAGGTATCCTTAACGTCGCGTTAAGGGTGCCTTTAAATACGATGCGAACGACTAAGTGACACTAAAGCCGTCTACTCACTATTCATTGATGCGATTCGTTAATGCGTTTCGTCGGTTCACTTCGTTAATTCGCGCTTCGAACGAAGCGACGCATTACATCCTACTCATTGTGCCTTGATTCACTTCGCTTCGATGATGCATGAAACTTCGTTCCATTGTGCGAAGTGTGATCACAAGCTTCCATTTATAAAAATGAATTCGGAAGAAGAAGACCTACTTCTACTTGCTGCAGCTCAAGCTTATTATGAAGTCATTTTGAATTCAGAAAAAAGAGAAAAAGACTTTCTTTCTTTTTTTTAATTCGTCGATGTTTACAGTTCCCATTTCTTCAGCAATACTTTTGAAAGCATCATGCACTTTATTTCGATTTTTTTTGTTTTTGTCGCTCGGGTTCCATATACAGGGATGCGATTGAATTTTTTGGATAAATGGAAAGACAAAATCGTCATTCCATTACATTTTGAAGACACACCACGACTGACAACAACGAATGATTCGCGTGGAGACCGAATGGGTCAACTTCGTCGCTCCGTCGACTTCGTCGCATCGTTCAATTTTTCCTTTGATGATTCGTCCAAATACCGACATCAAGGCGAAGCGCCGCACAACGAATCGCATCGGCGAAGCGAGTCATACTCACTAAGCAAAAATTCGTGAAGCACTGCGACGAAACGACGCATTAACGAATAGTGAGTAGCGGTCTTTAGTGGATTTAAGTGACACTTAACGTTTAAGTGTAACCGCTGCGAATGGCCCTTAGCAGAAGTAGCTTGTGGCACCTAATATTGATTGGCCCATCCGGTGTTTTTGTATATTCATTGTTGCAAAGAGATATGGAATTGCCTCTTATTATCTGGAATGGATTGGAGATCTTTTTATAGAGGTTTTGGCGTTTTTTTGACTCATTGTCAGTTACGTCTTCCGGAGGATTGAATTTCCTACCATATTCATTGTAGTGATTTTCCATTGATTTTTTTGATGTAATGTTCCATGCAGCTTTGACTGTGCTTCCTTTGTTATCTTGGCCGTCCACTTTTCGTATCATCATTCATACATGTCCAATTTTTGGCCATATTTGCCAGATACTCGTCTATCGCTCGACGATGTATTTGTTTTCCTGATACTGCTGGATATTCTATTTAGAGAAACTGTCAAATTTTCTCCGAACAAATCTATCTCATACGGTATAGAAGTTATATATTTTCCACCCTCACCTATGTAGGAGTGTGGATTTTACTAGGGAAGTAGGGAAGTAGGGAAGTAGGATAATAATTATTTGAAGACAATTCCAATCGATATCTTCCACTGTATTGAAATACGATCTTAATAATATTAATGTTGCTAGCTTGATGAATATATATTATGTGGCTCAATGTACAGCACTGTACATAAGAAGGGTTTCGCTATGACAAATCTAACAAAAGGTTTTCTCGCAGGCAGTAGTAATAATCTTCGACATTCAGCTAAATCTTATCGAAATTATGTGTCTTCCAAATGTTTTCTCCTTTATCCGGGATAATGACAACACTTGAGCCAACCTTTAACAATAGAAGAAAAAAAATCAATAGAATCTCGCCTTTTAGATTGGGTAGTTATACTCTAGAAATGTGATGAAACCACTCAGTTTTATGATTTTATATAATTGCGAGGTATTATTCACCTTAACGAATCAGATACTTTTTGTGAAGGAAGTCCTATATCGGCAGTTATGTCTGAAAAACTGTTGTTAAGCTTTGATTAGGTCGAAAAGAAATTTTTTAAAGTTCCACAATCGCTTTAATACTTTTTGTTTCGTATAAAGTTTTATGGGTTTTAATATTATACTGACTCTTTGGAGTTTTCGGTGTTGATATGGCCAAAGATTGGACATGTATAAATAATGATACGAAAAGTGGATGGCCAAGATTACAAAGGAAGCACAGTCAAAGCTGCATAGAACATTGCATCAAGAAAATTAATGGAAAAGCACTACAATGAATTAGGTAGAAAATCCAATCCTCCGTAACTGAAAATGAGTCAAAAAAACGCCAAATCCTCTATAAAAAGACCTCCAATCCATTCCAGATAATAAGAGGCAATTCCATTTCTCTTTGCAATGATAAATATACAAAAACATTAGATGAGCCAATCAATTTTAGGTGCCACAAGCTACTTCTGCTGAACGAACTATCTTCATTTGAATAAACAAATAATGATATAAATACCACGCGTACCACCAAAATACTATTGTAGCAACTAACAGATCTTATTATCCTTTTCCAGGTAAAAAGTTATTTGTCTTGACCTAACCCCGTCATCATATCATCGGCTTTTATTGAAGTGTCACATAAAAACAATGGTATTTATAACAATGAACTTTCATAAAACAAATACATTCAGGGATCATTTATATACCACTGTTTATTGTAAACAATAAAACGATGACAAATATTTAAACATCATTTCAAGTTGTTTGGTGAGAGAGTAAACAACAAACTTATAAAGTTCATGTTGATGGAATGTTTTTTCACTGGAAAGTTACCTTCTTCGATATTCATTTACAAGGTTATTGAAAATGTCTACCGATATAACTATCTCTGGAAACCTTAGTCGCTGAAATTTTTTGACATTTACCATTAAATTAAACTTATACCAACATTATGTTCTAAATAATGAAATGTATGAAAGATGGAAAAATTTGATTGTACTTTGATTTTACATAAATTATTGAAACTTCATAAACATTGTTGAAACGTTAAATTGAATATCTCATGGAAATTAATCAAGCCTAATCTTGTTGCAATAAAGGTACCCACAAATTCGGAAGATATCCAAATGTTCCAAAGATACAAGTTTCGGAAAACTATAAAAAATTTAGTGAAGCAACTATAGCTCAAAAATAACAAATGAACATTCTCTGAAAAGTCATTTGAATAAAGGTAAACATAATAAAAAAATGGAAACAACTACAAAAAGTGAAAATACTATTTTAAAACCAACTATTATACGCGAAACTAGAGAACAAGTAAATCCATAGAAACCCATAAAATACCTAAACCATGAAAATAATATCATTGATTTAAATTGAAAGGAATATATTTCTTTTGCCTTACTAACATGAATTGAATCTCTCAAGGTTAACAGCGCTTTCAGACAAGACACTTTGTGGCCGGCTACTAGTGTCTGAAAAGAATCGCTTTTTGTGGTATTTTATGGTTGTTGTCAGAAAAAATTTTTTTTTGCGATTTTCAAGGGTTTTCCAATGGTTTTCTATGGGGTTCCCAAGTTTTCATAGTATTTGATAGTTAGTTCTTCCACAATATTTATGGTTTTCTATAGACTTTTCACTTTTTTCTGTAGTCTCAAGTGTTCTATATATTTCCTCCCTTACTTTCCATATTCCCCAATCACTGGAGTGAAAATTCTCATGATATCGAGAAATAATTCGAAAATGCTTGAATCGACTTAAAACTGTTTGCAAATTGTTAAGAAAGTTGTTGATTGCTGGATAATCATTTTTTTGTTCATTTGCATACTTACTTCTCATGTTTTTCATGATTCTCATAATAAAAGAAAATTCACAATTTTTTCCACATCTTTTTATGGAAGCAAAACAGTTATTGTTGTTAGAGCGTAAGTGATTGAAAACTGTTTGTAAAGAGTTAAATTTTTTGGTATTGACATTCAAATAACAAAAATAATCAAATGCAGAACATTCATAAAATAAAATAAATTTCTAGGTATTATTATTCAGTAAATCATGAATAATTTTTTTCAGAGGGTATAATTCTGTTTGTAAAATTGAAAAAAGAATGGATTCAGTGAACTTTAAAAAAACTCAACATCGCTTTTGAATGAATACAGCTGAAGTTAGGCGTATTTAATACCCGTAGACAAAGAATAACATAATTATGAGAAAGTTCATGATGTCTCCCACGAGCGGTGCAGATTTTAATTGTGCAGATATTTTTCTTTTGTATTAATTGAAGCTGCGTCGTGGGCGAATTAAACAACCATACTTTACATTAATGAATTGGTTCAATTTTACATCTGCTTAACCCCGCCTGGAAGCGAGGAACACCTACACAACGCATCGGACTTTGAAAGCGATTAAAAACAATAAATGATGTTGAATGTAAAAACGTTCAGTAACTATTGTTAATCCAGTTGTGTTTTAATGAAATGAAAACATACACAGTAATGAGTTTTTCAGTTATTAGTTACTACAAAAACAGCTTAAACTAGTTGATATTTTATACGTTTGGTGCAATTAGTCTTAAAATTCAGCTCAGCTTCATTTGAAAGGGTGAATTTTTAATGATACATTGAACTTTCATGCAGACAAAGGTTGCCATTTAGATGTAGTTTGCAAAATAATTTAGTGGAAGAGCTACTATTTTTTTCCAATTCCGTTGCAACCAGTTACACTAGTTAGTTTTTTTCACTCAACAATACGAGAGAAAATGAAAATACAGTCAACTAAGGAGTATCCATATTGAGGAAAGACAACTGAGCTAATGGGTACAACTGTATCGTATGGAGGAGACCAGATGTACCAATAGAATACGGGAAGTGAAAATTCGAAATAATAAAGATGAAGGTAGGCCCAGGAAGACTTGGGATGATGTCCCCAACAGCCAGTTGTCTTTTCGGAATATACTCCATTCGCCTTAGATACTTCATTCCATCCGCTCGTTTTTCACTCGGTTGTGTTCTATCAAGTATTCAAGATTTACAACCATTAGTTAACACTTGTCTGTAATCAGATACGAACTTAATTCAGTTATTCATGGAATAATATAGATTCTATAACTTGGAGGATTCTCAGGATATCCACATGCTTGAGTGAAGAGTCTTCCTCTTCCATCCAGCACTCTCCCAGGTAGCGTGCACGCAAATTTTGTAGCGTTATGCATTCTACAAGTATGTGAATGGATATTTCTTCTCACATTCCACCAAGTGTACATTCTCAATGCTTCAATAGTTTGAGGCTCTTGATCCAGTTTGAGCGTCTTGCTGTATGGACAAGTCCTGTTAGAATGCCTGTTAAAACTCTTGGTGTAGTTTTACTTTGGATTCGGTATTCTTTTGCCCTCACGGGAAGTAGTGGTTTAATATCGCTTCCTTGTGAAACTTGCAAATGGTATCAGCTTATTCTCTTATTTTATGAGGTTTGTCCAAATTGATATGCAGTTTATTTGTTATTTAGTGGTATTTTATTCACCAAATTAAACTCAAATCAACGAAAATCAGTTTTAAATAACGTTGGAAATATGAAAGTAATGTTATTCAATGTTAGTGTGAAAATTCTATTATTCAGTAAGAAAAAGACGGAGTAGATAAAAATTTATATGAAAAAATCTTGGTTTTACGATTCTAGCCTACCTTATAATAGTGGATTTTTTTTCATTCAGTATTCAACTCGCGCTATGCGGGGATTTGAATCGTTTTAGTGCCGTATGTCACAAGAAAGTGTGCTTGAAGGTTTATGTCTCGCTTATGATCGAAGATTACGGAAAATATGTGCGGGGAACGGCAAACAGTGGTTTTCATAATAAATGGTTCATACGTTTGATATGAAACCGTTTTTTATTGCATTATAACATCTTCCATTCCACAACCTACATTTTATTAAGGATGCATATGATGGAAGTACATATTAATAAAAATGACAGTCCTCGATAAACAAAATAACATGAGAACCAAATAAACTATTGAATGAAATTTTTTTTCAAGTGACAGTTTCTCTCTGAAAACAATAATTTGTGGAGAGCCAAAAATTGTTATATAAAAATTGTAATGGATATGAAAATCTTAAGAGGAAATCACTTCTAGTCCGGATTCTTTGTCTCTCTCTTACATGCCACCTCAAATTGATGAAGATGACATCTGATATGTCAAAAATGTAATTTAACAAGTAGACTTTCAACATCCCTCAACTCAGCTTCTTGAAATGAATCTAGAGGAAATAGTGCCCATAATTTTAAAGAAATATTTTTGTGAACACCCCAAACAGCTATAAAAAAAAACTGCAAAGTGGATCAACTGAAAGTCCGGAAGACGCTGATACTCCAAAACGAACGGATTTGGAACGTAAACGAGAAAAATATGAAACAAGGATTGTTATCTCACTTGGTCAACGTCGACTTCTGCCTGTCTGACATGGCATCCTAGATTTATGTTTGGGGATAACAGCCGGACGGCATTCGTGATCTGGGAACATAAAATTTGAACGCAATATTTCCAAATTGTTTGCCTCCAACCGACCCGGATAAAGGTTATGGAGATTTGTCAACGTATAAGGATTTTAAGTAATTTCATTTAACCGAAATTCAATGGATAAAATTGACTTATGAAATCAAACAATTTTATTTTGTTAAATCTACATTATATTTAACCTTAAAGTTGTGACGCGTTTTGCTAACACAGTAGCTTTTTCAAACGAATGGAGGTATAATGAGAAATTTTTAATTTATACAGTGCCTTAATACTAAATTATACGGATATTTTACAATAAAATTATAATCTATTTACAAGGAAGTGAAATGAATTTGTCTAAATATGGGATTGAGTAAAGTATTTAACAAGTTTACCTGGAAACTCATTCAAAACAATCCTACAGGAACCTTTCTAGGTAAAACGGTTTAATAAGGGAGAATTGTTAATATCAAGTTGGTCGTTAAGAAGATTATCTGAATATTTGTTTTTATTTATCTCTAGTGCTTCTAAAAGATTTAATTTGAAGGATTTAGGTTCTATATGCCAAATTTCAAAATTTGAATCGAAAGAGTGTTGGTTTGCTAATAAATGATTTAAATAGTTGGAATCTGATTTTTGGTTGTCATAACTAAGCTTCCAAAAAATATAGCTACTAAATTGAACCACATTTCCACGATTATCACCAACATAGATTAACATCTGAAATGTAAAACATGTTTTACGTGTTAGATTTTTCATTATAACTAATTTGTTGAATAATGACCCAGTATTTTTCATACCCAAATGATAAGAGTATTTAGCTGCTTTTCATCGGATGAATACGAATATATATTCTAGATAAAACTGATAGTGATGTTATGGGGTCGGTTTGCTGATTTTATAAAGTGATTAACAGCATAGTTTGATGCATAAATTATTATCTACCAATATCAGTATTTTCCTTGACATGAAAAGCTTTTTAACTTCATCGATATTTTAATATATCAACCTTTATGAGTTATATACAATTTCAAATCCTCAAAATATAATTTTCTCGTGAAAAATTCATTGGTGATGGTATTAACTAGAGTGAAGTCTTGTGGAATGTTTCAAAATTTTCGTCGCTACTTAACTTATTTTCGTACAGTTTCCACCAATAGAAGGAGTAATTATTTACAAGAAAGGCTTTCAGTCATTGTTTGGCGTGCGCTGAGAAAACTGCTGATGATACGGGGCGAGGTGGGTCTGATTGATTTGTTCAGCGCAACGAGTTAGAGGTTAGGAGGCTTGGGCACCTCTGCCTCAAGTCTTTTCAGTAGTATATTCACAGAAAATGAAATACTGTATAAGTTAAATTACTTTCCCTACCGTCGCGCGAGAAATTACCAATTACTATATTGAAATGAAAAAATAGTAAAGTCAACAAATGCCGAGGATGTATGTATGTATGAATGTATTTTGGGGTGACATTCACTGAGAACTAAAAGATCTATTGAGCTCTCTTACTTCTACTCAGTTTCTGAGGAGAGTCTTAGAAACTAGTAGTTCCTTTAGTCCTATTTCCCGGAGGAATTTTAGGATGTCTGCAGGCTTCAACTTGGGCAAATGTTCCTCTTCTATCCAGTAATCTTCCAGGTGCTGTGCTCTAGGATTCTGGAGTGCTGTGCAGTTGGAGAGTATGTGGATGAAGGTTTCTTCTTCCATTCCACAAAATCTGCATTCTTCTTCCTTCACTATTTTGAGCTTTTTCAGGTGCCCATTCAGGCGACAATGTCCCACTAGGATCCCTGTCAAAACTCTTAGCGCAGTTTTACTTTGACTTGTCATTCTTTTGATCTCAACAGGTTGTAGTCACCCAGAAGAGTCTTTGATTGTATAAGCCCTACTAGATCTTTCCAATGGTCAGATCTTCTCTTTTTCTCGGCTTTACTCATTTCTTCCAATATTACATTGGGGCTGATTCCGCAAAAGGGTTCAGGCCCCCAGAAAGGTATTTTAGTCCCTCTTTTTGCTAGTTCATCTGCTTTTTCATTTTCTTCTATTCCAGTGTGTCCTGGAATCCATAGTAAGGTGACTATGTTGTTCTCGCCTAGTTCATTGAGTTTGTCTAGGCATTCCCACACCATTTTGGAACTGATTACACAAGAGCTCCGTGCCTTAATGGCTGCTTGACTATCCGACATCATGATAATCCTTTGTCTTCTGTATCCTTCATCAATATTGAACTGGGCGTACTTTCTTATGGCGTGGATTTCCGCTTGAAAGATACTTGGGGTTTTTCCCAAGCTTTCAGAGTGTTTGGTTCCTGGCCCGAACACTTCTATCCCAGTTACTTTTACTGCTTTTGAGCCGTCTGTGTACCATTGAATGGCATTTTTTCCAAGTCTGGTAATGGTTTTTGGATCTCATTCCTTCTTGTTGCTTAATTCCGTAACGAATTTCTTTGAGATTTTATACTTTTTCATCATACCGTCTTGTGGCATGTCCCAGGTTGCCTGATTTCTAAGAAGTGAGGAGGTGGTTTTTTGATATCCTCACCACCTGAGCCCCCTTACTTCTACTCATTTCTCAGATCTCCCATGTTTTTTGGATGGTCAGATATCTTTTTGTTGGCTCTGCCTATTTTTTCCAATATAACATTGAAGCTGATAGAGGAAAGTCACCAAATATGGAATAGTATCCTAATATGGAATGCCTTCATTTCTCTAAGACTACAAGTATGAAACGCAACACTCGTCCATCTTCTGTTTCATTTGGTCTACTAACTATCGCACCCACACCATCGAGTCAGTTGCGCGAATGCTTCACGTGTGGCAGGCGTGTTTTGTTTTGTTGTCGTGCAGAAAATTTTAAAGGTAAGTAATAAACGAGTATTACCAGCTGTTATGTTTCTTGTTGCTCATTTCCGTAACGAATTTCTTTGAAAAGTTATACTTTTTATCATACCGTCTTGTGGCATGACCCAGGTTGTCTGATTTCTAGGAAGTGGAAAAGTGGTTTTTTTTAATAATTCCCTCTCTACTCAGTCTGTATCTTGTTCTTTCTGCAACACTTTCCACCACCATATGTAGAGGGGTGAGGTTGAGAATCACTTCCATGGCTGCCGTTGGGCATGTTCTCATTGCTCCTGTAATGCATATACAGGCTAGTCTTTGAATTTTGGAGAGGTTTTCTCTCGTCGTCAATAGGCTAGTTCTACTACTCCACGCAATGGCTTCATAAGTGATGATTGGTCTCACTATGGCAGTGTACATCCAGCTTTGGATTTTTGGGTTACAACCCCAGTTTCTTCCTGCCAGATTCCTGCACATCATTAGAGCCATTTTTGCCTTGTATGTAATCTCCTTTTCGTGTTTGTTCCACGGGAGTTCACTGTCCAGAGTTAAACCTAGATACTTGACTTCTTGTCTCCATTCAATCTCGTTCCCATCAAGTTTCATGGTTTTGGGGTTGAGTTATCTTTTCTTAGTGAAGGCTATCAGGATGGTTTTAGTGGGGTTGATGCTAAGTCCCACTTGTCTACACCAGCTATTTGTAGAGTCCAGACCGTTTTGTACAATATCACAAAGAGTGTTTTAGAATTTCCCCCTGGCTGTTATGACAATATCGTCGGCATATCCTTGGCAGGATATTCCGAGATCCGTCAAACCACACAGGAGTTCGTCAACCGTCAGACTCCACATTAATGGGGATGCTACTCCTCCCTGTGGGTATCCCCTGGTAGTGCAGATGGAGACCATGTCTTTGCTTGTCCTCGTCTCTGCTATTCTTGTGGTGAGCAGTTCCGACATCCATTTGGATGTTGTGCTGTCTACACCTCTTCTGTTCAATGCTCTTTTGACAGCCTTATGTGGAGTATTGCCAAAAGCTCCTTCTATGTCCAAAAATGCGCAAACTACAGTTTCTTGGTTGTCTAGAGCACCTCGGATATCCTCCGTCAGTTGTACCAGTGCAGTGTCTCCGTAGATCTGCCTACCCGGTAAGCATGCTGACATGGGTGGAGAGGTAGTCTCTCTAGGATTTCCGTTCTAATGCCGCTCTAAAACAATACAAGGAATCTTTTTTGCTCGCTAATCCCACCAAATTTGATAAAATAGGCGAGTGACAAAGATTCCTTGTTTGCTCTAGAGCGTAATGTAACAATCCTCCGCATTTTTTGTAGTAATTAGTTATTCACGCGCGACTGTAAAAAAAATTATGTGTGTATTTTGAGCTTGAACTGAAATTGTCGCTTTCAAAAGATCGCCTTGCTCCGCTCATTGTTTCTTAAGCGGCAATCTATTACTTCACGCTTTGAATACACAAATAACTATTCGTCTGAATTGTATTGATATTCATTTTTACTTTTGTTTTCTGCTACCCTTGTTTCGAAATCTGTTTATATCAGAACTTGAGTATTTGAGGAGGCGATATTAAAAATGCAAGAATCTTTCAATTAAACTTTTCTGTCGACAGTTCGAAGTAAGCCAATAAAATGGTATCCCTTATGAAATTTTTCATAAAATCGTTGCCCGAAACTCAGGGACATCGCTGTCATCTCTACTCGTATTTCAGCTAGTAATAATAAAACTTTTATATTCTTTTTTTCTCTATTTCACATCGAGAATTTTTACAGGCATATTAAAGTTTGGAATACTTGTTCGTTATTAATGAAGACTTTTGAAGTTCCATGTATAGGTACACTGAACTACAGGAATGTGGAAAATTTAAACTGCATCAGCAAAAACATTTTATTTTTTGCAATGGAATTTTGTGAAGGTGAAAAAATATTGAATCTATTAGGTATTTCTGATTATAAGTTATCTTTAGAGGGCGTGGGTTTAAATGGAGCAATAGAAGCTGTTCCCAAAGAAGTAAAATCTGCCCAGTCTACAGCTATTTATTTACAAAGATCCTCACCACTTCAATTTATCAGGGCCATGACAGACGAGCGTCTTGTGCACGCAAACACGCTGTGGCAATGTAACGCCCTGTGTGTAGAGAAGGCAACAGGGCAACGCAGCGAGCACACAAGGTGCACACGCTTTTACAGACACCAGTGCAGTCCGTGCAGTCCGTACGTTGAGACTATGGAAAGACGCTCCAAGCTGATGATATGGTTCACAAAGACAAGAAAAAAAAGGTGCTATGCTGTAAGTTTTTTTTTCTGTTTACTCTATTGTTGATTATGGATATTTCCTTACGCCATCAAAAAGAACTACAACATTGACTACACTGTCTCTAGGATCCTATGCAACCGTATTTCAGGCGAAAGTTTACGCCATTGTTTCATGTATGGAGAGAGAGGAGCAAGCCAATCTCATACATAGAACAATAAAAATTTTCTCGGACAGCCAAGCGTCTTTACAAGCACTTAGCTCTCACTGCAAAAAAAGACTCTCCTCAATAGGAGAACTCCATAAAGTATTGCTGGTCTGGATACCTGGCCATTCTGGCATGGAAGGAAACGAGAAGGCAGACTCTCTTGTTTTTTAACTGCATTTTTTGTTTTTTTTTTAAATTTTGACACACCAGCCTATATTCACCACATACAAGTATGTACAATACTCCTGTGGATGTCTAGATGTTTATTTAATTTTATATGTATTTTATTACTGTATTTGTTAAATTTATGAATGAACGTTATTATTATTATTATTATTATTATTAATCCTTTAAGTAGCGGTTCATACTCCGGACTCTGGTATTCGGATAGAAACAGAAAGAGTTAAGTTGTCGTACAATGTTTTTAAAATGACAATAAATTGGGCATCCCAAATCAAACAATTTTTTGTTGACGTTGAATCACTGCATTTATGGAATCAATTAACTTATGGTCATCTAACAGCACAAAAAAACTACTGTTTTCCAAATATTATACCTTCCTGCACCAATCCGATATAGATACATCGTCAGCGTACCCTTTCATGGCTCTATATAATGCTTTCACCACAACACGTGAACCAAGCAATTATTTACTGTTGAAGTCTCCAATTCAGATCACTAGTACTTTGGCTCAGCTCCGTACGGTTAATCAATTTAAAATGAAGTTCACATTAAACGGCATAACCTATAGTATAGATCCTACTTTAACATGTACTGTTTTACTATTATACTATTTTTCATATTTTGTTTGAGTGTCCGATATATACAGTTATGAAACAAAACATATCCTGTCTGCAAAATTTGGAAACATTAGTAAATGCTCTACAAAATATAAACTTATCTGAGGGAAAAACTATATACTGCTACCTTTGGAATATTCTCAAATTGAGGTCATTTATACTCGATGAATAATGTATTTATTTTATTTTGTTTCTATTTTTTATTACAAACTGTCTTGTGAACTTGAAAAAAAAAATTTTGTATATTATCACTAACCTTGCAGTAAACATTGCTTTCTATAAGCAATAAAGTTATTATTATTATTATTACTCCAAAAGACTCCGTTTCTCATAAGAAGAACACTGCCTCAGTCTTTGACCGATATTGATGTTCAGATATTGTTATGTGCAGCTTCTTCGCTCCTACGAATGCAACTTCTAAACTCTAGTGGGTTGAAACGGAGTCTACCATATGGAATCTACAACCAGTTGGAATAGTCTACTGACCGACAACGTTCAGGGTGCACGCAGCAGTCCATTGTGAATAAGTGGCCGCACAAGACGCTCGTCTTTCACGGCCCTTAGATGCGTCAAAGACTGAAATTAATGAAAATTAATCTATGAACTAGGTACTAAGTGTACTGTAAAAAATGAAAATAATAAATTTTTTTGGTGGTGGTTGACCATATTGGAAACCTGTAAATAATTTCCAGGAATTTTTTTTGGTCACATTAGTTGCCATTTTCACCTCAAGTTTCTCCGACGGAATTATCACTGTGACTGATCAATTTTTAATAAGAGCATTCACTGTTATCCAGTGTATCCTTAAATTTCCGGTGAGCACTGTATATCAACAGGTTTCGTATTAGAGCTCTTGCTTTAATCTTCTCTATAAAGATATTCGGGGGTAATACCACAAGAGCTCAGATTTAGCCGGATATTTTTTGTGGTTGTTTTCGAATACTTACTTTCATTGGCAATTTAACGAGAGCTGTTCTGGCAAAATCACGAGAGCGTAGCTCGAGTGATTTTGCCTGAACAGATCGAGTTAAATTGCCAATGAAAGTAAGCATGAGAAAACCACCGGAAAAAATATCCTGCTAAATCTGAGCTCGCGTGGTATTTGGTAAGACAATCCCATGAATAAAAAACTCAATTCAATTAAACTAAATTAAATTAAATTGATTCCATATGGAGGAATGAGTTTTCTTGGTATTTTCTGGAGTTGATTTTTCAATCTCCCTTACTATTTCTGCCTTGCAAATATTTTCAAATCTCGACATACTTTTTGGAATTGTTATATGCTGTTTAATTCATTCTGTTTTTGACATTTATAATTGTCAAATTGACGTGCATTGCTTGGTAAACAGACAGTACCTAAATGCTAGGGTTGCTACGGTAACGTAATTTATCCGATATTTTTATCCACTTGCAAACTCTCTTCCTTCCTATTTAGCCGACAGCAAACTACGATTTTTGTATTCACAAATGGGAATTATTATACATGAATGGGATTGTCGAGGATAATTATCGGGACTAACTATATTTACCTTATAAATGAAGTAATTCTGCAACATTCAGCTTGGCGGAAATTTAATTAATGTCGGTAATAGGAGTAACAGTATGTTCACATTTGCACCAAATCCATGCAGATCTTGCAACTATATCATGACTTTGAGAATTACAGGATTATTTATAATTTAACACCAAAGCACTATCGTTTTGATTCATTATATTTGTTTCACTATTTGAGTTTGTTGAATTTCGTTTATTGAATAATACAAAATTATATTTATGTTTTCTTAAGACCTCAAAATCCTAGGTAAATAGCAGCAGATATAATACATCGGAATCATAAACATTATAAACTGTTCCTCGGAAAAAATCAGTTACTAAACTTTTCATATTGAACCATTTACCATAATTTTTTTCACTGTTTGCCTTTGTGAAAAACACACAATTTTCAGTTTTAACGGTTGCAATACTACCTACGTTATATTTGAAGCATCATTTCGCTAAAAAACTCTCTTATTCAAAATCCCTTTAAGCCAACTTCCCAAAAAATCACTTATCCCTTTTTAAATTGAAAATACTTTTTTCTTTACCGTCGGCTGCCTACTCCTTCTGACCACCTCAGCGCTACGACACCTCAAAGCTATGACACGAATTGTCACTTATATAATATAACTTACGTTATAAAAAGCAAAAAAGAACATCTCACACTTCTTATGGATTTAGGCCACCGACAGATCCTTTGTAAATTTTGGTAATCATATACATTTTCTTTCATTGCACTGACCTTTTAACACTTGCAAATTGCTGGAATGTAACTTTGTGGCATTTTTTTGGGAGGAAAACAAAATATGTTTCATGGAAGTAATATTATTTCCTTTTCTGACGTGCTCAGGGTGATTCAACTAACGGACACCTGATATTAATAATATTTGATGTGGTTCTTGCAAGACTAACATTTTAATTCATAATTGATATTGTCCTAGCTGAAATGAAAAGAGCATCTTAATATCTCCATTCAATTACCATTCCACACCTCCGATAACTACATTCACAGAGTTTGAAAAATCATCAGCACGGATTCATGGCCGTTCGACAACTACTACCAATTTGTTCATACATAGCAGATTCTATGATAGTTGACTCCAAACGGATGTAATTTGCACGAATTATTAAAAGCTCTCAATAGGTAGTCTTGATTATGGTATTTTTTCTAGTAAACTGAAACCATTTGGTTTATCTGATTCGCTAATATTACTCTTCCATCAAAACCTCCCGAATCGAATGCAGTTCGTTCAGGACCTCGTCAGGAGTACTACAAGGCTCCATCTTGGGACCCCTATTGTTTAATATTTTGTTAAATGATATTTCTTAAGTCATCAGTATAGATTTTTTTATATGTCGATGACCTAAAACTACTACTACTACTGTTATGATTTGTAATCATAAAAATGTACCAAATTGTACTTACTACGCCCCTGTTCAAATAGTGGCATTGTATCTGTTAACTGAAGGGTAGGCAGTCGCTACTAAGACGTAGTCAAGAAGGCACGCTTATACTTTGTTTCCGTAATATAGTTTGTGTATGTAGTTAAAAACCGAGTGTCGTTTTATTTCAATGTATGTACTTTCCAACTAAATAAGAAAACGTAGATTTCCTACAAATTTTGGTCCTTCGAGCCGGATAGATAATTGAAGAAGTCAGTTATTTATTTAAAACCGTTACGATTCCGAAAAATTCAGTGTTTCGGTGTCTCAAGCTCTCAAGCTCAAGGATAGCAATCCAATCGACCAGTGGAGAATTGTTTGCGTTGTCGCTGTAAGCCGTCCGACATTCACATGGTTGCCTGTTAACGTTCGTCAAGGAATTTGCAGTTGCAGTGAGTTTTTAATTCAATTAGTTCCTTTTTCGTTCAAAACTATATCCAGTTATTCTTTACCTGAGTACTGATTAATTATTGATTTAAATATATATATTTTGTATATTATTTATTTGACCTTATATAGTTTTATACAAAAAAATAATTTACCTACTGTTATCGCCTTAAAATAATTTCATTTTCTATAATTTAAGTATTTGAGGCTCAATTTCGCATTTATGAGATTTCATTGTACTTCGCCGATCTTGTTTTTTATCATTGGAGTTACACATAAATCACACGTGTATTTCAATTCATTTGCAAATTGTAGTGTGTTGGATTGAATAAATTCGAATCTAGTTCAAATACATTAACATTTAAAGCGGTCTAAAATCATTTTAAAGTAAATAAACATATTTCGCCTTACTCTTGTTTAAATTTTTATGAACAAAATGGCAAATGAAGAAATTAAAAGATTGCGTAAGGTAAGGCAATCAATTAAAGCTAAGCTCACTCTCTTTTCAAAATATGTTACTCAAGTTTCGGATACTTGCATAAATGAAAGGTTAGAGGTACCTTATTTCGAATTAAAAACGCGTATAGAACGGGCTGAGGATATTATAATTCAGTTTGAAAACAATCAAGTTGAAATTGAAACTTGTTTTGACGAAATTCCGGATGATGAATTAAATTATAGAGCCGATTTTGAAAACATATTTTATTCAAGCATTGCAAGGGCTAAACAACTTTTACAGCCTCCGACTTCTCAAAGTGAATCATCTTCAAGTTCAAATCAACCTTATGTCATTACGGAAAATTCAGGTATCAAATTACCTACTATTCAATTGCCAAAGTTTTGTGGCAATTATGAAAAGTGGATGGATTTCCATGATTCTTTCGAATCAATGATTGTCCAAAATAACAATATTAGTCAAATTCAGAAGTTCCATTATCTAAAGGCATGTCTGTCCGGGTCTGCCGAACGAGTCATTAGTTCAATGCAAATTTCATCTTCGAATTTCATGGTAGCTTGGAAACTTCTTTGCGACAGGTTTGCTAACAAGCAGTTATTAAAATATAATCATATCAAAGCAATTTTTAGTTTAAAGTCCATTCGGGATAATTCTTCATGTATGCGTCAATTGGTAGACAATTTAAGTAGCAATTTGAGATCTCTTGAATCATTGGATGAACCAGTGCAGCACTGGGACTCTTTGATTATTTTCATAGTCCTTGACAAACTAGATTCTGAAATTGTAAAGGATTGGGAGAAGGAGTCTCGAGATAAAACTATTGTGCTTCAAGATTTGCTTATCTTTCTTCAAAATAGAGCAGATACATTAGAAAAATGCGAAAATAGATCTTCAAAAACTGCATCTAATAAATCGTCCTCTTCTTCTGTTGCAAAACCAAAGTCACTATCTACTAATTCCTTGGCTTCAAAGGAAATTTCTCCTATTACGTGTGCTCTCTGTAATGGTAGCCACAAAATTTCGATTTGCAATGATTTTCAAAACCTCGATATTCATGCCCGAGGTGTTCAGGTCAAAAGATTGCGATTATGCTATAACTGTTTGCATACAGGCCACCAAAGCGGAAACTGCAAATATGGTAAATGTAAGAAGTGTGGCAGCGAACATCATACCCTTCTTCATCCTGATAGTGATAACTCGAGCGGTTACTCTTGCTCTGTAAATGGCAATGAAGCCAACTCAATTCAAGGCTCAACTGGTCAGTTTACCAGTGCCCTTTCGAATTGCGAAACTAGAAACACGACTGCATTGCTGTCCACGACTGTCGTCCAAATTCGGGACAAAACCGGAGTGTCACACACTTGCAGAGCCCTTTTGGACAGTGGTTCGCAGTCCAACTTCATAACTTCTAGTTTAGTAACCAAACTCGGACTGTCAAAAAGGCCAGCTGACATTTCTATTGTTGGCATCACTCACGTTTCATCAACCGTTAAGTTTACTTGTGATGTAAGCATTGATTCGCTGTATTCTTCGTTCTCGACCCGTTTGATCTGGTTTCTTCTATATGCGGTCAAATCCCAGCGAACAATATCGACATGTCATCTTTATCAATACCCTCAAATATTCGGTTATCAGATCCGAATTTTAGTATTCCGTCCGGTATCGACCTCTTGATAGGCGCTGGACTTTTCTGGGATCTGTTGTGTGTGGGTCAGGTCAAGTTAGGGCCTCAACAACCCATATTACAGAAAACTAAATTAGGCTGGATTATTTCAGGGCCGCTTCCTCAGTTGCAAGTCCCTAAGAAAGTTTATGGTCTTATTTCTCAGACCACTGAAAACTGCGATCTTTCACGTTTCTGGGAACTAGAAGAATGTCCAGCTACTCGACCTTTTTCTAGGGAGGAGTTGGAGTGTGAAGAATATTTTAAATCATCTTATAAGAGAGACCCTGATGGTCGTTTCATTGTTACAATCCCTTCGAAGGAATCTATTGACAAGCTAGGCGAATCCAAATCAATTGCCGAAAAAAGATTCTATAATCTAGAGCGCAAGCTTCAGCGAAGTCCTTCCGTGAAACAAGAATACATCGCCTTTATGGACGAGTACATTTCAATGAATCACATGTCTATCAGTAATACTGATTCTTCAGTGCATTACTATCTGCCCCACCATGGTGTTGTCAAGGAAGACTCTCTTACTACTCATCTTCGTGTCGTTTTCGATGGGTCCTGTCCTACTTCTTCCGGAGTGTCAATCAATGACCTTCAGATGGTTGGACCCGTTGTTCAAAATGACCTTTTGTCAATCATGCTAAGGTTCAGAAAGTTTTCTTTCGTCGTCTCTGCTGATATTGCAAAAATGTATCGGCAGATTCTGGTTTGTCCTTCTCAGAGGAGTTTACAACAAGTCTTGTGGAGATCTGATTCTTCAGAGCCTCTCCAAACATACACTTTGAATACCGTAACCTACGGTACGGCTGCAGCTAGTTTCTTAGCAACTCGATGCTTAATTCAGCTATCTAGTGATTCGTCGCAAAGTCATCCTGAGGCATCTAGAATGATTGCAAATGACTTCTATGTCGATGACTTGTTAACTGGGTCTGATTCTGCCTCAGATCTAATTCTTCGCTGCCAAGAAATCGCTGATATACTCTCTAAGGGTTGTTTTCCCCTCAGAAAATGGGTTTCCAATAATTCGTCGGTACTGGAAGGTATAAAAAGTTCAGTACAGTTTTTAGATATTCCTTTCTCATTGGGAACTAATGATAATTCTAAAACATTGGGTCTTCAATGGAGTCCTAAGTCAGACTGTCTAAAATATTCTATTCCTTCTACTTCTCTTCCGAATGTTATCACAAAGCGATCCATTCTGTCAGGGATATCCCAAATATTTGATCCCTTGGGTTTGTTGAGTGCCACAGTAATCAAGGTTAAGATTCTAATGCAACGCCTTTGGCTGGAGAAATTAAAGTGGGATCAACCTGTACCGTTGTACATTCATACTGAATGGCTATCTTTTCGAGATCAGCTCCATCACCTACATGATCTAAATATTCCCCGGAATGTTATTCTCCCAAATGCTGTGACGGTAGAGTTGCATGGCTTCTCTGATGCCAGTGAGTTTGCATATGGTGCAGCTATTTACATCAGGAGCATTAATCAAAAGGGGGAAATTTCAGTCAATCTTCTTTGTTCTAAGACTAAAGTAGCTCCTCTAAAGAAAGTAAGCGTTCCTCGCTTAGAGCTTTGTGGAGCATTAATTCTCTCCAGGATAGCCAAGAAGGTTATCTGTTCTCTTAATATCACATTCAATAAAATCTTCTTGTGGACGGATTCAACTATTGTCTTAGGTTGGATAAACACATCACCTCACCTTTTAAAAACTTTCGTCGGAAATAGGGTCTCCGAAATTCAGCTTAATTCGAAAATTGAGTGTTGGAGGCATGTTCGCACTGGAGACAATCCTGCTGATCTTTTAAGTCGTGGTATTACTCCATTGCAACTTAAGTCGTCTTCGTTATGGTGGTATGGTCCTCAATTTCTATTTCACTTATCCGATACATGGCCTTCCCTTAATATTCAGAATATGGAGGAGCTTCCTGAAGTAAAGAAAGTAGTGCACTCGATGGTTGCAGTCCCATCTGATTCATCATTCTTTGACAGGTTTTCTAATTTCAACTTATTAATCAGAATTATTGCATATTGTTTGCGATTCGCTCACAACTCCTCGACTGCTGGTGGTGTCAGATTGTCTGGCTGTCTTAGCACCGCGGAACTGCAAAAGGGTCTGACTTGTGTAATTAAACAAGTACAGAAAATTTCATTTCCTTCTGAGCTTCGCGAGCTTTCTAATCAGAATTCTGTCTCTTCAAAGAGTAAAATATTGGCATTGAATCCTTTTCTCGATAAGGAGGGACTAATTCGAGTGGGTGGAAGACTTGCTAACTCTCATTTCAGCGTTGATAAGAAACATCCTATCCTTCTTCCGGCACATCATCATATTGTCAATATTCTTCTCCGCCAGGAGCACATCCGCCTTATGCATGCTGGTCCCCAGCATATGCTATATTCTATTCGCCAGCGATATTGGATAATTTCTGGCAGATCGGCAACAAGGAAAATAGTACGTGAGTGTGTACGGTGCTTCCGTGTGAAACCGACTCAGATCAGCCCAATCATGGGAAATCTTCCCTCTTCCAGGTTCAACCTTTCATATCCCTTTGCTATTACAGGAATTGATTATGCGGGACCAATAATTCTTAAAACTCGTCAGGGAAAAAATCCCTTAACTTATAAGGCCTACATTAGTTTATTCGTATGTCTCTCTACCAAGGCCATGCATTTAGAGTTGGTTACGGATTTGAGCACTGAGTGTTTCCTTGCTGCATTAAAACGTTTTATCGCAAGAAGGGGCAAACCCTCTCAAATAATGTCGGATAATGGAACTAATTTTGTGGGTTGTCGCAACGAGCTTGCAGTTTTGGGTCACTTTTTGAAGTCTCGCGGCAAAGAAATTACAGACCATTGCGTTCAAAATGAAATAGATTGGAAGTTCATTCCACCCCACTCCCCTCATTTCGGAGGTATTTGGGAGGCCGGGGTCAAGTCGGTGAAATCTCATCTGAAACGAGTTTTAGCAAATTCTAAGTTAACGTATGAGGACTTTTCGACGGTTCTTACTCAGGTGGAGAGTATACTCAATTCACGCCCCTTAAGCCCTCTCTCCTCCGACCCTTCAGACCTCTTGCCCCTTACCCCTTCTCATTTCCTTATTGGAAGATCAATGGACTCTGTACCGGATCCCGACTACTCAAAGGTCAACTCTGGACGGCTTACAAGATTCAAGCGTCTTCAACAGCTACGGCAGCACTTCTGGAAGCGCTGGTCTCTTGAATACGTCTCCGAATTACAGCAGAGACAAAAATGGAAAACTACCCAATCTAGTATAGAGATTGGTACTCTCGTCGTTATCAAAAACAGAAACTCACCCCCTCTCAACTGGATGCTTGGCATAGTTGAGGAACTTCATCCTGGACCAGATGGCATCGTCAGAGTCGTGACCCTGCGAACTTCTAATGGTCTTACTCGTAGGGCGGTCACAGGCATCTGTCCTCTTCCAAAGTGAATGAACCTTCGAGTGCAAGTGTAATCCTTTCCGGATTAGTTAATGGCCTTTTGCGCATTGTTTTAAGTGTTTGACTTACATTCCACAGTGATTATATGTGATTTATACTATTTACTTTCGCCGTTTGAACATGCATTTCAATGTTTTCTTCTTTTCTTTTTTTTTTCTTTTGAAAGCCTACCCTTTCAAGGTGGGGGGCATGTTATGATTTGTAATCATAAAAATGTACCAAATTGTACTTACTACGCCCCTGTTCAAATAGTGGCATTGTATCTGTTAACTGAAGGGTAGGCAGTCGCTACTAAGACGTAGTCAAGAAGGCACGCTTATACTTTGTTTCCGTAATATAGTTTGTGTATGTAGTTAAAAACCGAGTGTCGTTTTATTTCAATGTATGTACTTTCTAACTAAATAAGAAAACGTAGATTTCCTACAACTACAGATTTGTTAAAGAGGCATATATTGCTTGGTAAGATTGGAACATAGACGCGATTAGTTCTTGTATAGAAGATTCAGTTTTCCCTGCTCTTCAATTGGATTTTCCACGTAAATCAGTGTATCTGAAATAATCATTCGCTTAACCAAAATCGACAAATTGATATCTCAAATAATAAAATGAAACATAAAATGAAAATTGTTAAATAATTATTGAATAAACGTTTTTCTTTCGCTTGTAATATTTTATTTGACATCAAAGTCAACCAGAATTAATTTTCTAGTAGTTGATAAGTAGGACCAATAATAATTGATGAAGGTGGAAGAGGTATACGTCTAGCAGGATCTAGCATAAAGTCGATTTACTATTTAAGTATTAAACACCGACAACATTACAACATTAACGTGGATATTCCCGAAGACGTAAAAAATCAGTTTCGCTTGTTTGGAATATAAATAGTTAACTAGACACAAATGGCATTCTTTTGAATTACTTATAGAGTTTTCCTTGTTTTTTTTTCAGTATTGAAGACAGGAGACATCAGTTCTCAAATATGTTTTCACTATTTTCTAATCTCAGAGACAGATAGTTTTTCAAGTGGTTTTCTGAGTTCCAGTACAGTACATTTAAAACAGATGCAGTATACAACAAACATAATATCGCAATTAAAATGGTTTTTACTGTTGCAGAGTAGTCAAAACAGCATTTCTCTCCAAATTAGATTATTGTATATCCCCCCTACTGATTTGTTGGTCCAAATATTTTTTTCACGAGACAAAAATAACTTCTGGAACCATTTAAAATGGAAGCAGTTCTCGGAAAACTTGGGAACGCACATCAGATTTTTATCATAACCTTTTAATTAATTGATGTCGACTGCTTTCCCCTTGTTTTTCTTGTTTTTTCATTTAATAAGCCGAGTTTTCACCAATTTCTTTCGGTTGCTTTTACGGATTTCCACTATTAATTCTTCTCAATGGAACTTGACAGTCGACTCAAGGATGACCAATTATTTGGATAGGTAGATTTTAGATTCGGAATTTGTTTGTTTTGTATTGATTTAATGATCCTTTTTATCGTCAAACAACTGACAACACTGTGAGCTTTATTTTTTCAAGAGTATTGTGTCACAAAGTCAGTAAATAAGCAGCAGTCCATAAAAGAGTCAAGTCCATAAAAATACTAACAGAGACAACGAAACTAAACCAAGGAAGTAAAGTTGTTTTCATTGCTTCGTCATATCCTGTCTTCCATTTTGTATTTGTTGTTTTGCAATTGTGTGACCACATGTACAGAATTTCTTGCAAATTTCTTAGGCTTGACTGTCGTTGTTGCTGCGTGTTCTCCATTCCGAACAACTGCTTAGGAAGTATCCGAAATTCTCTCTACAGCCGTTGCAAGTCAACGCCAAAGCTGTACATTTTATTCAAGTCAGTTGACCTTGACTTTTCGTGAAAATTACACTATTCTGTTTTTGATGGGATGGGATGTGATTTTGTCTGAATGATCATTTGAAGGGATGAGAAGCAAAAGCGCCTGAATGGTATTAGAACAATTTCGAGAAATGAGCGGTTAAAGTTGAGGTAGGTACTGCTATTGAATCTGTGTTCAATATACAGTAATAATAATATAATCATATGATAATGAAGATTTCACTCAATCACACTTTTCCGTGACAATTGTGGGAATGCTAAGAATGCTATAGTAGCGACATCTTCACAACCACCACAAACAAAATTCAATAGTATAATACTTTCATCATGACATCTATTGATAACACGCTTCACTTAAATATGACAGTTGTTACAGGAAGTTGTGATTGAGTAAACAACTACAAAACCGAGATGGTTTTTTGTCAATATGATTTTTAGTTGTGTGGTTCAGCTGGTAACCAATCGGGGCACAATACCACTCCATTTTATCAAAGGTAATACCACGAGTGCTTCAAATTTTATCGATAATTTTTTCTTTTCCACGAAAACTTGTTTATTTGGAAAAAATATGGAAACAAACCGATTGATAAAATCACGAGTCCGTTAGGACGAGGGATTTTATCTAAATTCGGTTTGTTTGAATGTTTTTGCCCCAAATAAACAAGTTTGAGTGATGAAAATAAAAAATTATGTGATAAAATTTGAAGAGCGAGTTGTATTTGGGAAGATTATTTTTTTCAACAATTTAAAATTTTGTATTACCTGAATGTTCAATATTCTCTTGTGTGATGGGACTCAATCGGTTTGTATTTATTTTTTAATAAACTTCGAAGCACTTTTAGTTGTCAATAATGACAAATTCAAAGTAAAATTTTTGACGTTTCGATGTAAACAAGGTTTTATCGATGAGGAAGCAGAATTATCAGTATAATACCGAATAATTGGATAGAATAATGTATTGCTATTGGTTAAAACCACAAAAATGTCAGATTTTGACAAGTGAAAAAAATAATCGCTGTGATTCATCAAATTGATTATTCATCTTTCAATAGGTACCTACTGTTATTTTCGATTGATACAAACTATTCTTATTTGCAATAATCACAGTGCAATTCTGAACAAAATTCGTGGTTTTTTGGCTTCAAGTAAACGTTAATAGTAGGCTGACTGTAACTTGCACAGAATCAACTTTTTTCATAGTATAGAAATTTGACAATTATTAAAAACGACGTTGTTGATTTCGACACCAAAACTCTCGAGAACTTCCTAGAAGGTAAAACTGGAATCCTTGGCATCTGGCGGTAATAATACAAGCAGCTATTAGAAAAAATTCCGAAAGACCGTCGTTTTCTATCACAGATGCCCGATGATAGTCATCAATTCGATGCCATTTAGACACCACCACTTCGAGCAGACTGTTCTGAGCCCCATTTAGACGACTTCTCTAATACAACACATAAAAGTGAACTGCGGACCAAAGAAAGCAATAATCCACACGCGGTCACGATCGTTATAACCAGTAATGGGAGGGTATCGGGAGATGTCTCTCGCCAGATATAACTTGGCAAATAAACAATGTGCCATTAGTCAGACGCGAGATTCGCGAACAATGCGCTCTACGAAGAATGCACTCTTTTATTTCTGAGCAGCTTTCAGGATTTCTATGTGGTAATTAAGACGTGTCATGAGGTTGTGCATGAAGAAAAAAGTAATTGAAAGGGAAAAAAATATTCACACTACGGTACATTCAGAATTTTTTTTTG
Source organism: Galerucella tenella (assembly GCA_910591685.1). Lineage (NCBI taxonomy): Eukaryota > Metazoa > Arthropoda > Insecta > Coleoptera > Chrysomelidae > Galerucella > Galerucella tenella. The sequence goes on from CAJUYH010000021.1 coordinate 179,005, forward strand.
TTTTTAAACAAGACTGTGGGTCTGTTGTCATCGAAGGACTCCATTGTACTTGCTATAAATGTCTTTTGGAATTATCATTATTATGGAATGGTTATGAGATATACAGTGCTATTCAAAAGTCTCCTCCCCCATCGTATCTTTTGAACGGCTACACTTACATCAATAAAATTTGGAGGGTGAGAATAAAGTGTTGTAAACTTCTCTTCAAATGGTAACAGGTGACGTGATAGTAGTAGATGACGTCACAGTGCCACTCTGGCCAATAATTTTCAATAGGACCTTATGGCAAGTGATATCTCGTTTGAAATATTAATTTTGTTTGGGTTTGAACTAATTTTGACGGATAAATTAAATAAATACCAGATTTATAGAAATTATTTTTTTTAATTTAATTAATCGAATATCAACAATGGATTCTGATAGCAAGTGTTCGAAATGTGCTCCGTCTACTTCCTGACAGTGATACATCCTATCAGTAAGCTCTTGTCGTATTCGTTCGAATGTGTCAGCTGAAATTGCATTGCATTCTTCAATAATTCTTTTTTTTTTAAACGCCAATGCTATCTGGTGCCGAAGTATGAATCTTGGATTTCAAGTACCCCCATAGAAAAAAATTTAATGGGGTCAGATCTGGTGACCGAGGTCGCCATTCTATAGGACCTCGCCGGCCGATCCATCTACCTCGATATTCTTCATCCAGGTAACGTCTTACTGCACCATAATAATGTGCAGGAGCACCATCTTGTTGAAATGTTATTTCCAGATGGCCGAATTCATCTGGATTATCTTCCAGAATTTCAAGAATTATCGGCTCGATTGCATTTTGTAACATCTCCAGATACACTTCTCCGCTTAAATTTGAATTTAGGAAGACAGGATCAACTATGCGGTTTCCCAAAATATCTGCCCAAACATTGACTTTTTCTGGAAATTGGGTATGTTGTTCACGAAAAGTGTGAGGCTTTGTGTCACTTCAATACCTTACATTTTGTATTCACATTTCCATTGAGGCAAAAAACACTTTCGTCACTGAAACAATTGTTTTTTGTGTAATGTGGGTTTTGACTAATTTTTTTTGTCATACATTCACAGAGTTCGAGTCTTCTGTCGGGGTCGTCATCCGAAAGGTGGTGCACCATTTTTAACTTGTATGGATGAAATTTATTTTTAGCCAACACTCTCTTTACTGTACTTTTACTTACTTCGCAGATAGACGCAACTTTAGTTGAAGATAAAGTAGGGCTTACTACCAATTCAGCAACTATATCAATCTTTTTATCATCACTAAATGTTGGTCGACCAGATCGTTTGGCATCTTGAACACCACCTGTTGCTTCAAACTTGTGAAGAAGCTCCCTCAAATAAGTTCTCGAGATAGGGCCATCTGGGTATCTCTCATTAAATAAACGTTCCGCTTCATGGAGATTCTTCCTAGATTCACCAATTATTAGGAAAGCTGCTACTTTGTCGGCTTGAGTACGTACCATTTTGCCTATGTAAACTCTCACACGTCTCGTTGAACAATATTGAAATTAAATATTCAAGCTATTTAGAAAAACTTTGCAAGGCAACAAATACTATTGAATTAAAAACGTCAACTTTTTGACAACTAACCAGAGGCAGACTGAAAAATCTTCAATATTCAAATGTGAAATAATAATTTTGGTATTTATTCAATTTATCCGTCAAAATTAGTTTAAACCCAAACAAAATTAATATGGCTATGTAGCCAATGCCAATGCCTTTCAAACGAGATATCACTTGCCATAAGGTCCTATTTGAAATTATTGGCCAGAGTGGCACTGTGACGTCATCTATTACTATTACGTCACCTGTTACCATTCGTAGAGAAGTTTACAACACTTCATTTTCACCCTCCAAATTTCATTAATGTAAGTGTAGCCGTTCAAAAGATACGAGTGGGGAGGGGACTTTTGAATAGCACTGTATAGAAGTAGTATAACTCCAACCAAATATATCCGCCCTCGAAGCATACCCACCAATATTCTAGGTCCCCTTAATTAAATATTCCATCAAAAAATTGGATATAACCTAGAAAAAAAATTTCACTTTCCTTCTTCTTATTGAAGTATCACCTAAATTAGTGACCAGTTTATCCAGCTTTGGAAAATACCTAATTCAATTTTTGTTATAAATTACGAGCATGGCAAAAAAGTTTTACCTATCGTTAACGAAGCAACACAACTTTACTAACTGGATTATGCTGCCAGCAATAGAAATAAGTGGCAAAGGAAACGAAATAAGTGGGTTATCTTCGGAGTATATATAAATTAGACGACGGCGTTTTATTTAGAAGTTGGGATATAAAGGATAAACTGATTATTCTTCATAGAGAGAAAAATTGATGAATCTATTGTTTCAATTTTTACTACGTTGAATATTCCCATGATTATTCGATAAATGACAGAAATATTACGTACAATTCTCCACGCATTCCACAAATAATTCTTGCACCGCGCCAGAAGTGAATTATAGAAATTGAGTACCGGTTTTACTTCCAAACAGGCACGTGGTACAAACTGTTACCTGCCTAGTGATAGTGAGCCCAGAAATCCTACCTCATCCCACCATGCGACGATCGCTCCACAGGAGGCACGGGAGCCACACCATCTTCCACAAAACTACAACATACTTTGGGGACGCCCTCCAGCACAAAGTCCAAACCACTCCCAGTGATGGAAACTTCTGTGTCTAGACCCAACTCCAAACAAATAGTCTCAAATTATCCTCAATACAACATTCCTCGCGAAGTATAAATCAACTCTAGGTAAAACTGTCCACCCTCAAGGCCGTCACTGGAATTAAACATATTCCCAGGCAACAAAGTCTCCAGTCACTTCTACCCACTCTTCTCTCTCCTTCCAGGCCTCCTCTATTAGCGGGTGAGCTATCAATAGCCAAATCAAGGAAAACGCTTCAGTTCAGACTCCTTCTGAATCTCTGTCCCAAAAATCATCCACCACAATCCCACTTTCAACCCCAAACGAAGCCTTCTACCCAAATTCTGCTCTCCGAAGGAACTTTTCATCCTTCTGAGCAGCAACAAAATCTTAAGAGGCCAAATAACTTACCTCAAAGCAAATAGCATTGTCACAGCTCTTCTCAAAATCTCAAACAACATTACTCCTGAAACTCTCCAACTTCAAATCCATAACGCCATCGCAGACAACAAAGTGGTATGTGTACCTTCCCAATCCCGAACTCCTGCTCCAAGGAAAGGAATTAAAAAGTTTGAGTACAGACATTATTAAAATCCTAGTGAATGATCATTTGTTCATTGACTGGCTAGCGATATAATTTGAATGCGTTAGTTTGAACACTTGAAAATGTTTCCTGCTAAACGTTTTTGGCGCAATATTACTTTATTTATAATCACTGGAGTACTTACCCTACAAACAACAAAATTCGTGTCAATTAATTGAAACGTTTTCCCAGTGTTGTTTCTCATCAACTTTGCAAAGAAAGAAAACAGAAGAAAAACTCTTTGTACCGCGACTACGTTCGTCTAACCAGTTTCCTATCGGATGACATTCGCAAGATCCCACCCTATATAAAAGGAGCAAGGAAGGAAGGTTTAACAATACGAGCGGCAGCATGCATAATTCATACTTCTAAATAAATATATACCTACCTCAGAAAGATATCATCATCTGGCTAGATTATTACCCTTCAGCAATTTATGCTACTACTCGGGGTCCATTGTTCTACCCGTATTACCTCAGACCGGCTAAGACTTGGTGTCATCGTTATTTGTTTCTGTGTTACTATAGTTATCAGGGGAGGATTACTGTGGAAACAATGGAGAAACACAAAGTTTGTCACAAAATTATGTCTTGATTAAGAGAGTTGTCGTATGAAACGGTAAAAATTGGTACACGTTATCGTGTAAGCACTTCAAATGAAATTAGCGCATACAAGATATCGACTCTAGCTAAAAATGATCAAGCAATTTCTATATTTAATTATATGGACTGTGGAAGGGAAGATGGAATTGAAAATGTTTTGAAAAATTTTGTGTAGATGAGGTCAGAGGTAAATTCGACCAACGGGGAGGCTCACATAAGTGTTTCAAGGACTCTTTAATATCTACCGAATTCTGGAAATTTATTGAATATAAGTTTCTCGAGTTCTCCCGCCAATTATAATATTCTGTCTGTCTATGTAGAGTAGGGAGGGTGAGTGTAGGCTCACAGCACTTAGGCCACATGTGACCCATTGTACATCCTTCCGAAGAGTTGTCCTCCTAGGTCATCGTCCATCCTGTCCTTCTCAAGAAGGTGGACAGGTCACTAGGAGACATCTCCTTTATATCGGCAGGTGTAGACCAAGACTCACCAAACACACACTCTCTTATTGACGATAACTCTGGACACTTGCATAAGACATGCGACAGTTTCATCTTCCTGTTCACACATCCTGCATAGAGGTGTGTCCACTAGCCCAATAGTATGGAGGTGTTTCCTTAGTTGACACTGGCCAGTCAGAAATCCTACTGTTAAACGTAGCTTTCTCCTGGTCATCGCCAAATATTTCTTCGGCGCCAGCTTCTCAGGGTCGCCCAGGGTGATCCTGGCAAGACTGCATCCTTTATTCCATCCCATCTCAAGGGATTGAGCATGGGTTTAACGTTTAGCTAGTTTCGCATTTGTCGAAGTCGTTAGGCCGTAGGTGTCACTGGGTCCTAGAATTTTTGGTCCAGCGGCTTCCCTGGCTAAAGAATCGGCAATGCGATTTCCTTTATTCCTGTCGTACCCTCTAACCCACCTCAGGATATTGTTATCTGCCGAGGCGTCAACTAAATCTTGGTGGCACTTTAGTACTAGCCTCGGTATAACACGTCTTTTCAAGGCTAATAAAGCTTGTCTACTATCAGTGCAGATTGTTATGTTTTTGCCAGAAATTCCTCCTCTGGTTAGTTCTTTTGTGGCCATTGAGATACCAGCCAGTTCTGTTTGAACCACGCTGGTATCATTTCCCATTCCCCACTTAATCTTTAGGCTTAGTGCTTTCGAGTATACTCCACAATTATTATGTTAAATTGATTATTATCGATCTACAATCGAAGTTTCTCCCTATGGGAATCCATAGGACGTGTTCCATGGCTTCTTCAAAAATTGTACGTTCTCCTGAGTCCAGGGCCTCACAGTCAGAAAAGATTGAGTTCACGGTCTCTACAAAGTCTACAGCGAAAGTCGATGTTATTCAGCTCCGTTCAATGTGGGTGGTCTTCTACCGGGACATGACCCATAAGATAACCTGTCGTGATTCTTAGCCGATTCCTACTAGGTAATACTTAGTGTTCCTCCACCTTAGTTTATGTCAGCTTTATACCCATTCATTTATTCATCTTCGCCAAAGACTAGATATCTACTGCACATATCTTCGCGATATTATGAGTTTTTGTTCATGTCCACAGAGGCTGCCTGGCTGTGACATCTTGTGTTCCTGATGCCTCCACACACTCTTGCTCCTGTACCTTCTCTAGTCTTAGACCGGTCTGTAAGATTTCATATTCAAGACTCTTTGAGGGTTTCCCTACAAGAGGAAGATGGTGAGATATAAGGCCCATATCCCGCCAAAACCAGTTAAGTGATCGAGCAGTCGAGGATAGTCAAACTGACCGAACTAATTTTCATAAATTGTTAAACGACAGACGCACTGAAATTTACTACATATTTCGATACGTTTAATTATGAGTACATTTTGTATAACTAATTGACGAACTGGTGGAAAAATTGTTACCTGAGGCAAATAGTTCAAAATTCCCCCAGGTGTGTTCGAAAAAACACATGATATTTAAATATACTCGTAGCACTTTGCATCTTTTTTCCAATCGAAACTTTATATGAAATCGCATCTATTTACGGAAAAACAAACACGAATGCGAAGCATCAATTGGTGAAAATAGCTGAGGGCTACAAATTTATGGTTGTATGTCTGTCCCATATTAATTTTCTAAATGCATACAGAGATATTTTAATACCATCAATACTGAAAACCAAAATATTTGACTAATAAACTTATTCAAAAAAAATAACGCATCAAATCAAGTTTATTCATATTAAAAACCAAAAATAAAAACAGCTTTTTTCTACGACTGCTATGGAAAATAGTTATTTTCCCACAGTTCACGAAAATACAAAGTGTCACTTTGCCTAAGCCGTAGGAGAGATTTTTTCTCACGGCACATACATATGGAAAATCAAATAAAATCGACGAAAACTTAGTATGCTACTGTCACCTTCAAATACCCACTTAGTTGTCACAAAACTGTCAGATTATATTGGAAGTTTTTAAATTCGAAAAGGTAATTTCTAATAACAGTTCAACAAACATTTAAGAAGGACTAAGTGGTGTGACAAGGAAATACAAACATTGGTAAAAGAAAATAAAATTGCATGGAAAAAATACCTTCAAACAAAAACACAAGTTAATAAGGAAATATATAACGGGAAAAGAAACATAGTCAATGAAGCGGTTGAGAAAGCGAAAAGTAATTCGTGGAAAGAATTTGGGAGAGAGATGTCAAAGATATACATGCATCAGATGATAGAAAGTTTTGGACAACAATAAAAAGATTTCGAGGAAGTGAAGGAAAAGATAAAAAAGCAATAAAAAATTAAAATAACGAATTGGAGACCGAAATAAATCAAATATTGAAGATTTGGAAAGAACACTATGAGAAAACATTTAGTGACAGTTTGAAGAAGAAAACATCAAATTTAGTTGAAGAGGAAGGGAACGAACATGAATACCATACTCTCCAAAGAGAAGATATGGAAGAGGCTATAAAGAAACTTAAAATAGGAAAAGCCAGTGGGGAGGATGAAGTAGCGCCAGAGATGATAAAATGGTTAGGAGAAAAAGGAGAAGAATGGCTGCTTCTTATATGCAGGGAAGCATGGGACACTCAAAAAATCCCCAAAGAATTGGAAAATAATATTATATTGCCAATACATAAAAAAGGGGATCAAACACTTTGCAATAATTATAGACCAATATTTTTAGCCCAAACCAGCTTTAAAATATATACGAGAATATTAAAGATCCGATTAAGAAGTCATATAGAAAAAAAGTTAGAAGAGGAACAAGCAGCTTTCAGACCAGAAAGGCAAGCAAATGATAATATATACATTTTAAGAAGACTAATTGATAATACAATTGAAGCGGGAGAAGAAATGTACTTAGCATTCATAGACTTGAAGGCAGCTTTTGATACAGTAGAAAGAGAAAAAATTTGGGGGGTATTGGAAGACTTAGAAGTACCGAAAGCTCTAATTAATACAATTAAAAGCACATACGAGACTGTCAAATTAAGAGTGCAGATAGGAGGTCGAAGATCGGAAGAAGAGTTTTCAATGAAAAAAGGTGATAGCTTTAGCCCATTGTTGTTTGTTATTATCATGGACAAAATAGTGAAGGGAATAAAAAGACAAGGAGGACATCTGGACACAATAATAGGGTACAGGAACATGGTAACGGTCAGACTAAGTAACCTACTATACGCAGACGATATCGTACTCATATCAAAATCGAGAAATAAAATGCAGAAACTAATTAACATACTGGCAAGAGTGATAAAAGGATGAAAATGACAATAAATACAGAGAAAACCAATGTAATGATAGTAAATGGAAAACAGGGGAATAATTACGAGGAATTCAAATGTAATTACAAAACATTAGAAAGTGTAACAACCTATAACTACCAAGGAAGTAGTTTAACAGAAGATGGAAAAATAGACGCAAAACTTAATAACAGAGCAAATAAATCAACAAGATTATATTATTTCTTAAATCGAACATTACTAAGCCACAAATACATTGATATAAATACAAAGATGAAAATATACAACAAAATTACAGTACCAACTATAACTTATGCCAGTGAGAACTGGGTACTGCGGAAAAAGCATGAAACAAAAATAAATGCAATGGAAATGAAATATTTAAGGAGAATAGCAGGAAAAACGAAATGGGACAAAGTAAGGAACGAAGAAATCAGAAGCATACTAATCAAGACCCAATAATATAAAATATTAAAAAGAAACAATTGAATTGGTTTGGCCACCTAGTAGGAATGAAGCAAGATAGAAAAGCAAGAAATGTAATGGGAATGGGAATATCAAGAATAAGACAAAGAGGAAGACCCAGGAGGAAATGGATAGACCAGATTGAAGAAATTGGAAAGAACAAAGAAAAGTCATTGGGAGAGATGAAGGCATTAGCCAGGGACATGAAATAATGGAAAACATGGGTTCAGGAAGAACTCCAATCCGACGCCTGAGAAGGCATAAGGATAAGAGGAAGAAAGAAAATAACAGATGATTTAATGAAAAGAAATGACGTTCCGGGTTTGACCATACAAAATTGTACAAATTTCACCAACAACTATAATTTTGAATGGAATTATTTAACAGTTTAGAGATGGGATATCTTAAGTGTTATTTTTGTTTTACTAGCCATAGTTACTTTACTTGTATTCTTTAAATTTGTGCAGTTGTAGAAAAAAGTATAGTGTGCAACATGTGGGGAAAGTACTTCTCTCACTTGTGCTGCACAATATACTATTTAAAGGGTAATTCTCTATTTTATTGCCAAAGCTTATCATTCATGGTAACCCGTCATTCAGGCTCTGATAAAAATTCTAAAAGAAATGAAAAGAAAATTCGGAAATGACAGTAAACGAAACAAACTCAAAAATGGAAATAAGAGTTCTCAAACCGTACAAATAACGGCATGACATCGTCGATCTATGCTTAAAATAAGCAGCCATATTTCATTCGGGTCCAATTCTCTCCAGATTTGAATTAACCTTTTCCCCACCTCTTCCAGGTTGTTTAATTGTATTTTTTTTGCTCTCAATCGAATGCCAAGGACATCCCATAATTTTCCTATGGGATCTAGGATAACTACTACCATTTGAATTGTTACTGTTTGTCACAATTTTTTAATCTAGCATGTAACCAAATAATCACACATTCCATTACAAATATTAATGCTTTAATATGGCAGCTATAATGATGATATAAGCATTCAATCGTGAGTTTTCTCCCTTAATGTCAACATAATAAGATTTAGTGTTTGTATGTTCTATTTATTTAATTTATCGGTACAAGATCGTTTGTGTACACCGTGGACAAACACATAATAACATGCTAAATGGCGCTATTAACTTCAGCCAATATCAGTCCTAATCGAGTTAATTCTGCATGATCCAAATTCCAGAGTAATAGGGCAAAATGAGGTGACATGATCGTCGGTGTAATGCCCTTTCCTGTAGGGACTTCCTCAGGGGTTTGCTTGTCTTTCAGTCCTTTCTGTAATCCAGACCGACAGGACTCAAAGCTACAGCAATCCATTATCGCCTAATGAATTATTTACTTTCTCTACGTCTTCGTCGGAAAACGACAAAAAAGTTTTTGTTTTGGTTCAGCCGGAGTAATTCTATTAGCTGGAGTTTATCAGTAAATGAAGTAGAATGATCCTGTCGAAATTGGAGCCGTTCAGGAACCTAGCGGAAGAAATTAATATGTTTTGGAAGTGTGGTAGAACGAAATTAATGAAGGGCAGTAATTAATAAAAATGGAACATTTATGGCGCTGTTGCAAAAATACTTCATTTATTTCAGAAGATTTGTTACATGTTGGAAAATATTTTCATTAATATCATGAAAAACAATGTTGAAATAACAAAAGATATCATAAAATCAACAAATTTCCTCCCACGCATTCGGTGTGATGGAATACAATACTTTTGTGTTAGAGACATCAAAGCATTTTGTGCTTATCACCATTGCTGCCTTCAGTACTTAATCTAGAGGAATTAATGCGTCTTCGCCCTTTTTATTTGAAGGTCTCTCGTCACATGCATGGTTTTTATTTGCTGACTACCAGTACTACTGATTGTATACTTTCCCAGTTCTTGGCTACCATAATTATAATACTGAGAAGGATCTAAATTTTAATGTCAAACTGTAAGACTTGGATCTACCTCTATTATTTTGAATTGAAACAGTTAACTGAAGCTATTTATCTTGAAAGCAGATAAAGAGCACAATTATTATAGAAGGTTATGGCAAGCGTTGTTTGCGATACAACAAAGATTTTGTTCAATGATTATCTCTGTAAATGTGGAGCGAATAGCCTTGAATATTCTATTAGCCTTTTGAACCAACTGGATATGAAAATGTTAACGAAAATACCAAATTTAGCAAGGGAAGCAAGTCTTGTTTTATTAACACAAGTACCCGCTCTTTGAGTGTTTAGACCATTCCTAAACTCAATAAATTCACTGTATCAATTAGATTTATCTTCTTATAATTCCTAAATTTCCAAAAATCTGGAACTTTTTCTCTGTTAAAAACGTAATTCATCGAATGTAGCGGTCAAAGTAGCTGTTAACAGAGAGGGAATGAGATCATTATTGGACCTCTGTATTCTTCATTAAAATTTCCGCAAAAAGTTGGAAAAAATCGTTAATATTAAGTAAAAACATGTTTATCATATAAACCTACATATTTTAAGGAAATAACTTTCGAAATTTAATAATATGATCACAAACAACCTTCTTCGTTATCCGAGCATACACCAATCTTCTTACATTCAAATTTCGAAAATCAAACTTCTGATGTATACGTTAAATTAAATACGTAATCGTTTGCTTCAAACTTTAATTGGTATTATCCAATTTGCATCACTCCTGACCCACTTTCCTGCCTTCTTAACTTCTCGCCATGAGCGCCACCAAAGTTTCTTCAAACAGGAACAGACACCTGAAAAAAAAGAAACATGAATAAGTTGAATGTGATTGTGATGGATGGATTGTCTATGAATACTTCCGTAGATTATAAGTGTAGAAGGGCCTCTGAATAGGTGGTGTTGTGTGTCCCTTGAAAGATCATCTCAAGAGGAATAAAACAACTAATTCTGGCACTGGGACATGTATGATTCATTTATGGAATACATTCCACCACATACTAAACTAATACTTATGCATAAGTACCTAGCCGTATAGCATACTTATAGGTAATGGTTAATTAATTACTATGTAACGTTATATTTGACCACTATCATTGTAATATTTAAATATCTAC
>CAJUYH010000021.1:190219-206444 GCA_910591685.1 Galerucella tenella
TCCTTGTTGCCGATCTGCCAGAAATTATCCAATATCGCTGGCGAATATAATATAGCATATGCTGGGGACCAGCATGCATAAGGCGGATGTGCTCCTGGCGGAGAAGAATATTGACAATATGATGATGTGCCGGAAGAAGGATAGGATGTTTCTTATCAACGCTAAAATGAGAGTTAGCAAGTCTTCCACCCACTCGAATTAGTCCCTCCTTATCGAGAAAAGGATTCAATGCCAATATTTTACTCTTTGAAGAGACAGAATTCTGATTAGAAAGCTCGCGAAGCTCAGAAGGAAATGAAATTTTCTGTACTTGTTTAATTACACAAGTCAGAACCTTTTGCAGTTCCGCGGTGCTAAGACAGCCAGACAATCTGACACCACCAGAAATCGAGGAGTTGTGAGCGAATCGCAAACAATATGCAATAATTCTGATTAATAAGTTGAAATTAGAAAACCTGTCAAAGAATGATGAATCAGATGGGACTGCAACCATCGAGTGCACTACTTTCTTTACTTCAGGAAGCTCCTCCATATTCTGAATATTAAGGGAAGGCCATGTATCGGATAAGTGAAATAGAAATTGAGGACCATACCACCATAACGAAGACGACTTAAGTTGCAATGGAGTAATACCACGACTTAAAAGATCAGCAGGATTGTCTCCAGTGCGAACATGCCTCCAACACTCAATTTTCGAATTAAGCTGAATTTCGGAGACCCTATTTCCGACGAAGGTTTTTAAAAGGTGAGGTGATGTGTTTATCCAACCTAAGACAATAGTTGAATCCGTCCACAAGAAGATTTTATCGAATGTGATATTAAGAGAACAGATAACCTTCTTGGCTATCCTGGAGAGAATTAATGCTCCACAAAGCTCTAAGCGAGGAACGCTTACTTTCTTTAGAGGAGCTACTTTAGTCTTAGAACAAAGAAGATTGACTGAAATTTCCCCCTTTTGATTAATGCTCCTGATGTAAATAGCTGCACCATATGCAAACTCACTGGCATCAGAGAAGCCATGCAACTCTACCGTCACAGCATTTGGGAGAACAAGATGCCGGGGAATATTTAGATCATGTAGGTGATGGAGCTGATCTCGAAAAGATAGCCATTCAGTATGAATGTACAACGGTACAGGTTGATCCCACTCTAATTTCTCCAGCCAAAGGCGTTGCATTAGAATCTTAACCTTGATTACTGTGGCACTCAACAAACCCAAGGGATCAAATATTTGGGATATCCCTGACAGAATGGATCGCTTTGTGATAACATTCGGAAGAGAAGTAGAAGGAATAGAATATTTTAGACAGTCTGACTTAGGACTCCATTGAAGACCCAATGTTTTAGAATTGTCATTAGTTCCCAATGAGAAAGGAATATCTAAAAACTGTACTGAACTTTTTATACCTTCCAGTACCGACGAATTATTGGAAACCCATTTTCTGAGGGGAAAACAACCTTTAGAGAGTATATCAGCGATTTCTTGGCAGCGAAGAATTAGATCTGAGGCAGAATCAGACCCAGTTAACAAGTCATCGACATAGAAGTCATTTGCAATCATTCTAGATGCCTCAGGATGACTTTGCGACGAATCACTAGATAGCTGAATTAAGCATCGAGTTGCTAAGAAACTAGCTGCAGCCGTACCGTAGGTTACGGTATTCAAAGTGTATGTTTGGAGAGGCTCTGAAGAATCAGATCTCCACAAGACTTGTTGTAAACTCCTCTGAGAAGGACAAACCAGAATCTGCCGATACATTTTTGCAATATCAGCAGAGACGACGAAAGAAAACTTTCTGAACCTTAGCATGATTGACAAAAGGTCATTTTGAACAACGGGTCCAACCATCTGAAGGTCATTGATTGACACTCCGGAAGAAGTAGGACAGGACCCATCGAAAACGACACGAAGATGAGTAGTAAGAGAGTCTTCCTTGACAACACCATGGTGGGGCAGATAGTAATGCACTGAAGAATTAGTATTACTGATAGACATGTGATTCATTGAAATGTACTCGTCCATAAAGGCGATGTATTCTTGTTTCACGGAAGGACTTCGCTGAAGCTTGCGCTCTAGATTATAGAATCTTTTTTCGGCAATTGATTTGGATTCGCCTAGCTTGTCAATAGATTCCTTCAAAGGGATTGTAACAATGAAACGACCATCAGGGTCTCTCTTATAAGATGATTTAAAATGTTCTTCACACTCCAACTCCTCCCTAGAAAAAGGTCGAGTAGCTGGACATTCTTCTAGTTCCCAGAAACGTGAAAGATCGCAGTTTTCAGTGGTCTGAGAAATAAGACCATAAACTTTCTTAGGGACTTGCAACTGAGGAAGCGGCCCTGAAATAATCCAGCCTAATTTAGTTTTCTGTAATATGGGTTGTTGAGGCCCTAACTTGACCTGACCCACACACAACAGATCCCAGAAAAGTCCAGCGCCTATCAAGAGGTCGATACCGGACGGAATACTAAAATTCGGATCTGATAACCGAATATTTGAGGGTATTGATAAAGATGACATGTCGATATTGTTCGCTGGGATTTGACCGCATATAGAAGAAACCATTAAACAGATCAAACGGGTCGAGAACGAAGAATACAGCGAATCAATGCTTACATCACAAGTAAACTTAACGGTTGATGAAACGTGAGTGATGCCAACAATAGAAATGTCAGCTGGCCTTTTTGACAGTCCGAGTTTGGTTACTAAACTAGAAGTTATGAAGTTGGACTGCGAACCACTGTCCAAAAGGGCTCTGCAAGTGTGTGACACTCCGGTTTGGTCCCGAATTTGGACGACAGTCGTGGACAGCAATGCAGTCGTGTTTCTAGTTTCGCAATTCGAAAGGGCACTGGTAAACTGACCAGTTGAGCCTTGAATTGAGTTGGCTTCATTGCCATTTACAGAGCAAGAGGAACCGCTCGAGTTATCACTATCAGGATGAAGAAGGGTATGATGTTTGCTGCCACACTTCTTACATTTGCCATATTTGCAGTTTCCGCTTTGGTGGCCTGTATGCAAACAGTTATAGCATAATCGCAATCTTTTGACCTGAACACCTCGGGCATGAATATCGAGGTTTTGAAAATCATTGCAAATCGAAATTTTGTGGCTACCATTACAGAGAGCACACGTAATAGGAGAAATTTCCTTTGAAGCCAAGGAATGAGTAGATAGTGACTTTGGTTTTGCAACAGAAGAAGAGGACGATTTATTAGATGCAGTTTTTGAAGATCTATTTTCGCATTTTTCTAATGTATCTGCTCTATTTTGAAGAAAGATAAGCAAATCTTGAAGCACAATAGTTTTATCTCGAGACTCCTTCTCCCAATCCTTTACAATTTCAGAATCTAGTTTGTCAAGGACTATGAAAATAATTAAAGAGTCCCAGTGCTGCACTGGTTCATCCAATGATTCAAGAGATCTCAAATTGCTACTTAAATTGTCTACCAATTGACGCATACATGAAGAATTATCCCGAATGGACTTTAAACTAAAAATTGCTTTGATATGATTATATTTTAATAACTGCTTGTTAGCAAACCTGTCGCAAAGAAGTTTCCAAGCTACCATGAAATTCGAAGATGAAATTTGCATTGAACTAATGACTCGTTCGGCAGACCCGGACAGACATGCCTTTAGATAATGGAACTTCTGAATTTGACTAATATTGTTATTTTGGACAATCATTGATTCGAAGGAATCATGGAAATCCATCCACTTTTCATAATTGCCACAAAACTTTGGCAATTGAATAGTAGGTAATTTGATACCTGAATTTTCCGTAATGACATGAGGTTGATTTGAACTTGAAGATGATTCACTTTGAGAAGTCGGAGGTTGTAATAGTTGTTTAGCCCTTGCAATGCTTGAATAAAATATGTTTTCGAAATCGGCTCTATAATTTAATTCATCATCCGGAATTTCGTCAAAACAAGTTTCAATTTCAACTTGATTGTTTTCAAACTGAATTATAATATCCTCAGCCCGTTCTATACGCGTTTTTAATTCGAAATAAGGTACCTCTAACCTTTCATTTATGCAAGTATCCGAAACTTGAGTAACATATTTTGAAAAGAGAGTGAGTTTAGCTTTAATTGATTGCCTTACCTTACGCAATCTTTTAATTTCTTCATTTGCCATTTTGTTCATAAAAATTTAAACAAGAGTAAGGCGAAATATGTTTATTTACTTTAAAATGATTTTAGACCGCTTTAAATGTTAATGTATTTGAACTAGATTCGAATTTATTCAATCCAACACACTACAATTTGCAAATGAATTGAAATACACGTGTGATTTATGTGAAACTCCAATGATAAAAACCAAGATCGGCGAAGTACAATGAAATCTCATAAATGCGAAATTGAGCCTTAAATACTTAAATTATAGAAAATGAAATTATTTTAAGGCGATAACAGTAGGTAAATTATTTTTTTTTGTATAAAACTATATAAGGTCAAATAAATAATATACAAAATATATATATTTAAATCAATAATTAATCAGTACTCAGGTAAAGAATAACTGGATATAGTTTTGAACGAAAAAGGAACTAATTGAATTAAAAACTCACTGCAACTGCAAATTCCTTGACGAACGTTAACAGGCAACCATGTGAATGTCGGACGGCTTACAGCGACAACGCAAACAATTCTCCACTGGTCGATTGGATTGCTATCCTTGAGCTTGAGAGCTTGAGACACCGAAACACTGAATTTTTCGGAATCGTAACGGTTTTAAATAAATAACTGACTTCTTCAATTATCTATCCGGCTTGACGAAGGACCAAAATTTGTAGGAAATCTACGTTTTCTTATTTAGTTAGAAAGTACATACATTGAAATAAAACGACACTCGGTTTTTAACTACATACACAAACTATATTACGTAAAAAAAGTATAAGCGTGCCTTCTTGACTACGTCTTAGTAGCGACTGCCTCCCCTTCAGTTAACAGATACAATGCCACTATTTGAACAGGGGCGTAGTAAGTATAATTTGGTACATTTTTATGATTACAAATCATAACATGTAGGTTAAAGTGGT
Organism: Galerucella tenella; assembly: GCA_910591685.1. Taxonomy (NCBI): domain Eukaryota; kingdom Metazoa; phylum Arthropoda; class Insecta; order Coleoptera; family Chrysomelidae; genus Galerucella; species Galerucella tenella. The sequence continues at coordinate 195,271 of CAJUYH010000021.1, forward strand.
TAGTTTATGAGATAAACAATTTTTCTTTTAAGAGCACAAATTTTACTTATTTCTTACTTTCACCTAATTTGCCTGTACTAAAATGGTTTGTACAACAGTTCAAACTCTTTAATCTTTTTAACTGTGCTATTTATTATGAAGTTACAATAAGTGTTCAAAATGAGTACCATTCACTTCCATACAATGGTATAATCTATTTTGAAATGCCTCTCTGACATTGCTTAATACGGCTGGATTTAATTGTCGACATTCATTTTCTTTCCTCTCTCGTAAATCATCCAGAGATTCTGGTTGGGTAGCATAAACTTTTGTTTTTAAATACCTCCATAAAAAGAAGTCTAGGGGTGTTAAATCCGGTGACCTAGGTGGCCACTCCATCATCTGCCCCCTTCTACCTATCCAACGAGCGGGGAATGTTTCGTTTAAAAATTGTCGGACAGGCATAGCATAGTGTGGGGGAGCTCCGTCTTGTTGAAATACCAGTAAATCTTCGGAAAGGTTATCATCATTTTCTATTATTGTTGTAATACGTGGGTCAACCCCTTCCCTGAGTAACTCAAGATATGATTCTCCATTTAAATTTCCGTTGATGAAGAAAGGTCCGACAATGTGGTCACCTAGGATACCACACCAAACGTTTAACTTTTGGGGATGTTGTGTATGGAATTCACGCATAATAATGTGGATCACTTTCAGCCCAATATCTATAATTATGCCTACTTACTAAGCCATTTAATGAAAATGAGCATTCATCAGAAAAGCAAATATTGTTTAACAATTGTGGATTGTTATTGATAATTTGCGTCATTGATTCGCAAAACTCTAGACGACGATCAAAATCATCTTCATTCAACTCGTGCACCAACTTAACTTTGTATGGGTGGTACTTGAATTTATGTAGAACTCGGAAAACTGTGGAAGATGAAACACCGATCGCTCTACTTATTGTTGACAGCGATTGGGGTTGTTGAGCCTCTAAGCTGACTTGCCCTAAAATTGCCACTTGGATTGCTTCGTTATTTACGAGTCCCTCTCGCTTATGCACTTTATTGCAAACAGACCCTGTTGTGGTAAATTTCTCCATCAGTTGAATTACATACTTATGAGTTGCATGTCTTCCGTCATGTAATTCGTTAAATATTCTAGCAGCAGCTCTTGCACAATTATTATTTTGGTAGTATAAACCTACAATTTCAATTTTTTCATGCAAAGAGTAAACCATTTCAGAGAAACAAAATAAATAATGTATCAAATAACACTATCAATAGTGACTACAAATTCTAGTTGACAATGTCAAACTTTAATAAAAAGTAGAGTTTTTTGTTGTTTGGATTTTTTAAGAAGAATAAATAGCACAGTTAAAAATATTAAAGAGTTTGAACTGTTGTACAACCCATTTTAGTACAGGCAAATAAGGTGAAAGTAAAAAATAAGTAAAATTTGTGCTCTTAAAAGAAAAATTGTTTATCTCATAAACTAACCACTTTAACCTACAAGTATTATACATTTTTGAAATCAGCTCAAAGAGGAGTATCCAAATTTTACATAAAAAATATGAAAAGTAATTTAAAAAAATAAAGGGGATGCTGCTAGGGGTAAGTTTAAATAAGCCATAATGCTTGCCCCTTCCAACATAAATTGACGTGTTTTTGGATTTTTTCTAAATACCAGTATTACAAAAGTTATTAAAGGCGGATACTTTTATCTGAAAAGCACTGTATATAAGAAATAGTACCTGAGAAACTTTACCACATGTACAGGGTTATTCATTATAAATGTCCCAGCCCCTACCATAGTTATTATTGTATGAACAAAAAATGTTTTTCAATAAAACTTGTGTGGTTATAAACTAATTTCATTATAACGTTAACAAAAGTACAGTGGCGTGCGTTGTTTAGGGGACACAAAAAAATTATTCGTTTTTTTAAATGAGACACCCTATATATTATTGAATTTTTGAAAAGATGTTCTTCTTCTGATTTATTTCAAAAATATACCATGTTATACCCCTATCTTACACCGTTCTTTAGATATTAAATAAAAGTTTTGGTCAACATTTAATTAAAATTACAAATAATAGATAACGACTATAACAGAGATAACTTTACAGTTATAAATAAATAATAACTTATAAAAGTTGTTCGAAGTATCCACCATTATTTTCAATACATAATTGAAATCGTCTGATTATATTTTGAATTGTATCAGAAGGCGATAATATGGTTCCATTATTCCCTATCCACACTTGAAATGCATTGTTCAAATGCTCTTTAACAGGTAGGACATTATGCGGAGCTGCCCCATCTTGCATCCAAATCATATCCTGAAGTTGAACGTACAAAAAATTCTCTACAAGAATATTCTGAACTTCAGGAAAAATCATTTACAGATAGGTAACTCCAGTTAAATTGAAATCATAAAATATGGGTTCAACAATTTTGTTTCTGAAAATTCCACACCATACAGTAAGAGTTTTTCTTCCTGATTTTTTTATTGGTTTTATCAATCTTTTTCTATTCTCCTTGTTTTCCCATGACCTTCGATTTTTCCTATTAAAAACTCCAGCCGTAGAAAAGGACGATTCATCGGTTCATAATATTTTAGTCAAATAATCAGGATCTTCATCTAACTTTTGGAGCATTTGACGGCAAAACTCAAACCTTTTCCTTTTATGAGCCTCTATCAAAACTTGTACGGGTAAAATTTTATATGGTTTGTAATTGTTAGTTTTCAACGTACGTTGTATTTTAGAGTAATTTATACTACATTCAGAATTTTATAAAATAATATAGTGTTTCAAAAAACTTCTCAAGAATACCTATAAGAGGGTTTTCCTTCGAAATAAAGCAGTATATCTAATTGATCTTCGTTGTTTGCATGAACTAGTCGCCTTTTTTTTATTAAAACCACCGATATTATTTACCTGTTGGTAAATACGTCTGAACGTATTGTCTGCGGGTGTTGGACGATTTGAATACAACTCCCTGTATGCTCTTTGCGCTGCACGTTTATCTTTGTTATTCTCTATATAGCAAGTGAATATTTGAATTTTTTCTCCTACACTGTGAACCATTTTGAATGTTTCAATAATGATGACATTTAATAAACATGACGGTTGTGATTTTCATAGATTTCTTTGATAATATTGACTTTTCAATATTTATAGTATTATTTATCCTTTAATATCTTAAGAACGGTGTAAGACAGGGGTATGATATGGTATATTTTTGAAATCAGAACAGAAACATCTTTTCAAAAATTCAATAATATATAGGGTGTCTCTTGAAAAAAACGAATAATTTTTTTGTGTCCCCCAAACTATGCGCGCCACTGTACTTTTGTTAACGTTATAATAAAATTAGTTTATAACCACACAACTTTTATAGGAAACATTTTTTTGTTTATACAATAATAACTATGGTAGGGGCTGAGATATTTATAATGAATAACCCTGTACAGGAAGTTTCCATAGATGAATGAGAATAGCTAGGTCAAGAGATAGTTCAAAATTGTATTGCAAGCATAACCTCAACCCATGCAGAGAAAAGCTATATTTTGTAACGATGTTGACGAGCATTTGGACTGAGTAGATTCAAAATTTGTTCCCTACGACTTAAGGTATTGCAGAGTGTTTGATAGAAGTTTTTTTTGGAATGTACTTAATTGAAATGAAGGAGAATCATTTCTAAACTTGTGTGATCTTAAAGACGCTTCTTTCGCTTCTTTCTACCCATGTAATATTAATATTGAAATTATTTAATTTCTTGTTCTCATTCTATCCTTTAAGTTTTCAGATCACTTTGCTCATAAAATAATAGCGATGTTTTTTAACAATAAAGCAAATTCATATCTCCAGCTTATTTGAATACGGAAAAATAGACTAACGAAGTATTAATGCGCAACTAAACCAAGCTGGAGCGAAATCCACATATTCAAGTCCAAAAATTCATAAAAGTAACCTTTTTATTGTTTATCATTATTTTCAAGATACAAGACAATATTTAAAGTGAAATACATACACTTCACAACAAAACGGAGTAGTGGAACGGACTAATATAAATCTTGTAAAAAAAGGTGAATATTGAAAATTTTGATTGCTCTCAAACCAGTGATTCGATGGCAAAGATGCATGAATTTCATCCGTATTCACACTGAATCTCTCAGGTCGTTAAACACGTTTTACAATCAATGCTCATTTTATTTGTGCATCAAATTTATGGAGATTGTTGAATAATACAAAAAACCCTTTGTTACAGCGGGCTTATAATCATGTAAGATTTAGCATGTATGATTGAAAAAGTTGGAACGGGAGGCTAATGCATTGATAGCCACAATGTCCGTTTGCGTATAGGATATTAAGAGTGCCCGGGCTGTTGAGCACAACCCAAACGTTTGAATGAATGAATGAAGGATATTAAGATTGAACATTTATCATGAAAGTTTAAGTTGAACTTTCAACTTAACATGTGATAAGTAAGGATTCTTACATGAAACCTGTTTTGCTCATGTGATCTAAATTAACAAGTGTCACAATTATTTGAGGTTCTTCGAAGATTTGCCAAGAACTTGTCACTACATAGGTATCTGTGGTCTCGATGAACCGTCCAAAGAAGGGTTTACTACTAATACAGCAAGGCCGCTCTTAGTTTACCACTTTCGGATTACAAACTTATAGCGATAAGGTGTTGAGATGAAATGCAAAAACTGAGTTGCACGATCGCCTTGATCAAATGCCTCTAGCTAGACTACATTCAAGCCACTATAAACTAATAACTCTAAGCAAACTGAAAATAAGTCAAAAACAGAGAAACATAGTTTTAAAAAAGGAAAAACTTTATTTATTGCTCTCGGTGTTAACGTCGATGCTAATTCTGAAAGTTATTTGAAAGAAATTTAAAAGGCTCTCAGGACTTATGTCCTACTCATAGTGGCAGATATTTTGATCTCGAAGGATCTGTTAATGTCGATTCAGATAGAAAGTCTGACACTGGTTGTGTGTTTAAATCTACAAATGGTGCTATCTATTGGAGATGTGGTAAACAATTAAGTACCGCACTGTTATCCATAGAAGCGGAGTATATGGCTTAAGCAGGAATCTGTTATGCTATATTACGACAATCAATCTGCTAAAAGCAACAAGCGTACGAAGCATTTCGATGCTAGATATCACTATATTAAAATGCTGATTTATCTTTCATATGCCCAATGCACTTATGATTGAGACGTGCTGGAGTTTATGGTACCAATTCGATATGATCGCATATATTAATAAATAATTTTTTCTAAGATTATACTGCTATTTGTAATAATCATTCGTTGTTTTCTGATCAATTTTGATTTGTTCATTTCCTGTTAAAACGAAATTATTATCATTTTTGCATATAATTTCCATCAAGACTTGAATGATTGTACAAATAATTTATTTATTTGTCGAGTGATACTGATTATAATCTAATTAGATTTGTATTTATCAGGTGCTCATGTTACTCCAATTAAGTAATGTAAATATTGTTATATTTTCGAACAAAAAGTTACGTCACCAGTATAAATCTAAATAGTAACTGTGGGTGATATGAAATAATAATAACCAATCAATTTGTAGTTTACTGTAATTAATACGATTTATTGAAATTTGGCTTCGATTTGATATGCTTATCTTTATTCCAATATGAATATAGTAATTTTAACGGCTAATAGAATCATATTTGGATCTATCTCATGAACATCCAGGAAGATAAATGTCAAAAAATGTTTCAATTAATTTTTATCATTCATCTCAGCAATGAATCAACAGTAAAAACACAAGAGCTTTTTTTTTATCGGATAAATTTCTCCTTGCAACGAAACAGTTTTGCCAATCACTAGTTTTACGAGAAAAACTGACATGATAAAATCGCGACACCGAAGGTGGAGCGATTTTATCTAATTTCAGTTTTTCGAGCAAATTTAGTTATTGGCAAAATTTTGAGTTAAAGAGAAATTTATCCGATGAAAGAAAAGCTCGAGTGTTTTTTGGCAAGATAAATTAACGACAAAATATATGGATGAACAACAAAAATAATTATCTTTATTAACTTGCGACTCATTGTCATTGTGTAAAAGTGACGTCCGCTCACTAGATATTGAGGAAGAGGAGTTTTTATCGCGATAAAAAAGGATGCACCTTTTTTATCGATGTCAAAGTGACAATAACATTTCCAGGTATATGACATTTTAACATTGGAGTTAATTTATCGCAAGAAAAAAACAAATAAAATGGGGTTTCAGGCAATTTAATTAAATTACTAGTAATGATTGAGAAGAGTCCAAAATTTTCGCTAAATCAGATTTAAGAAAATTGAGTTTGTGATTAAATCATAATAATTGAATAATAAAAAAACAAATTTATAACATTCAGCCCAACTATTACAAAGCAACCCGATAATACTGTCATATAACTTCATAATCATTGTTGTCAAAGTAATTACTGTCATTGCCCTCCTATTAAAAAAATTCAACTTCTATAAAATACTTGTGAGTTACTTATATTAGATCAATATATACGTTGGTCGGAGCCTATAATTCATGTTAGTGAACGGTTGAGAGCTTTGTGTCATAAATTCTACACACTAAGAGGAATCCTTTCCAGAAACAAACCGAATAATTCTTTTTCTACAATCACATTGAAAAGTAGGCTTTTTCGCTTGCCATTGAAAACGAAAAGTTGACGTTTCTTGAGGAGAGTTACTTTACGCTCGCCGAGCGTAAAAAATGGCAAAACGCTCGTTTCCCATAACAACCGATACTACAAACACAATTGTATTGACAGTGACAGATATAAAAGTTTGAAACATATTTGAATTGACATATTTAAACTGACAGATTTTAAAAGTTCTTATGAATTCTACTTTATATTTGTTTTTAATAGTAACAATTAAGTTATTGCTTAAAAAATGTTGTAAGTATTACGAGCAAAAACGTGACATTATTGCTTTCGAGTAATTACCAAGCAATAATGTATCACTTTTCGCTCTTAATACATAAATAACTATTATAACGCTTTAGTCCAGGGGTTCCCAACCTTTTTTTGTCTACTGCCCACTTTAAGAATAAATTATTTTTTAACGCCCCCCTTTTTAAACATACTTAAAAACCGCTAAGTACTTATAACTGATTATTGAAACGCAACTTTATAGTATTCGGACAGAGTATTGTAACGTTTATTCTAATTTATATTTACAATTAATTTATATGTACAGATTTATATTCAAATACAGTCCTTATTTACTAATTTATATCACACACTAACTATAATTTATATGAGAGTCACTTTATAAACACTTTATCGAGGCGCGATTGCTTTCTTTCAGTATCAACACTAACTGACTAACTAACTCCGCTGCGATGCTCGTCGCCTATTTATACTCGCATGATTTATTCTAGAGACTTCTCGTACTCGAAGTTTTGGTGGATGCGCCGGGTTTTTCTAGATGTTACGTTTTCCAGATCATTCTTGAAAATACAGCGGAGGAGCCATAGTCGTATCATATGGGAATTTCACTGGGGGCACTAATTGAGCACATTAATGCAGCAGCTCGCGTAACATTGCCCCCTCCTTAAGAGACAGTTCCTCCTGGAACTAACTAGGAAACGGAAACGAGATGACTGTATCGGCAACTGGTTCCCTTGTTACATTTTCCAGTTGCATGGAAGTAACATGCGACCGTCTTCTCTGTTGGCTGTGTCTCCCGTGCTTGGCCGCAGACTAGTACCTGCACTTCAGTGTCTCGGAAGATTACTTCTACCATGTTACGGATTATTCGCCAATATAAATGCCTACATTCAATCTTGGGCATGGCTAGCCTATGCACGTCCAATTCAAAAGCACATGCTCCCTCAAGCTTCGTAATGATTCCCAGACATCCTCGTACGTTGGTCTTTCGTCGAAGGTGTTTCTCGTCACTAGGTGGAAATTGTAGCGGGAGCCATCTTGCAGCTTCAGAGCTTTACCTGGTACTGGTAACTGGTCTTGCAAACGTCGGGCGCCACTCTTCTTTATGAACAGAGATGCTAGCCCACGTGCATCGGTTACGCTGGCAGGGATGTTTATTGCCAGTGAGTATTCCTCTCGAACGGTAAGCATGTCTTGTCGTCTCTCAGTGGTGACGCCGAATCTTGCTTTTCCGGTACCACCATAAGCACCCATGAACTCTCCAAAAGCAGGATCGGCTACTTCCTGAAGCTGGTTTACTTCCTCATCGTGGTCACTCTCGAATGGCGCTAATCGGTTACGGTGTACCACCTTTGGCTTCCGTTTGGGATCTTGCTGATACGATAGATGACATCGTTGATTCGTTTCTTCACGAGGTACGGACCGTCCCAAGCTTTCTGCAACTTTGGAGAAAAACCCTTTTGTCTTCTTGGGTTATGCAGCCAGACTTTGTCTACTTCGTGGAAACCTCCTTCTGTAGCTTGCGTATCGTACCTTTTCTTCATCCTATCGCTAGCGATCTGGAGATTCGATCGAACCAGCTCGTGTACGTCGTCTTCGTCTTCTTTTTCTCAGCTGGGTCACGTAATCTTCACCAGCTATGTCTTCTCCGGGTCGGCATCCAAATTCAAGGTCGCAGGGTAATCTCATTTCGCGTCCGAACAGAACTTTTGCTGGTGTTTGGCCGGTAGACTCATTGATGGCGGATCTGTAGGCCATCGCAAATAGCGAGAGATATTGGTCCCAATCTCGCTGATTGTTAGATACAACTTTAGACAGGTATTTGCCAAGAGTTCTGTTCATTCGCTCTACCATTCCGTCCGACTGTGGATGCAAAGCCGTAGTTCTCGTTTTCTTCATGCCTAGCTTTTCACAAACATCCTGGAACAGCTGGCTTTCGAAGTTTCTGCCCTGGTCGCTGTGTATTTCCAGGGGCACTCCATATCGGCAAATGAACTCATTTAAAAGCACGTCGGCAACAGTTGCGGCTTCTTGGTTTGGAATGGCATACACTTCTACCCATTTTGTGAAATAATCCATCACCACCAAAATGTACCTGCTGCCATTTGCTGTCGGTGGAAACGGTCCGGCAATGTCCAGGGCAATGCGTTCAAAAGGGCTTCCGACATTGTACTGCTTCATAGGAGCCTTTCTTCTTCCTTGTGGTCCATTGGTCGTAGCACAGGTAGTGCACTTCTTACACCAGTCCTTCACATCTTCGGAACTGTGCATCCAATAAAACCGTTCTCGCACTTTCTGGAGGGTCTTCTTCACACCTAGATGTCCTCCTGACGGACTGTCGTGTAATTTCCGCAGTACTGCTGCTACCCTTGTTCTTGGAATCACCAACTGTCTTCTACTTTCGGAACCTTCATCGTTCTCGATTACTCGCTGTAGCAAACCGTTTTCCAGAACCAGCGAGTCCCACTGGGCCCAATACGATTTCATCGTTGGCAAGTACCTTGAAATCTCCTGCCAAGTAGGTCGACAGTTTTCCTTTTTCCAATGTCGGATTTTCTTCAAGTCGGGATCGTTCTTTTGTTCCTCTTCTAACTTTTCCGGTGTCCATTCGTCGCTGGTCACCGTGGTTCTTCGAATGGCAGCTTCCTTAGCTTCTGTTTTGGTGCAGTGAGAGCACTCTGCTGGGCATGGTCTTCTGTTTGTAGCAGTTCTCGGTCGCTTGCACGAACTGCGTACATGTCCCATTTCTCGACAATTCCAGCATCTTACAGCTTTCGACTTTCCATTTGAAATGCTTTTCATCATGTTGACAAGCTGGTCAAGCTTGTTCTCCACTTCTCCGTCTGCTACAGCCCTCACCTTTCCGTATACTCCGGAAGCCTGTGTAGCTGCTTCGTACTCCAAGGCTGCAGAGAGTACGTCAACCAGTGTCTTATGCCGAGCTAAGCGTAGAGTTCTCTGCATTTCATGGTCACGAACTCCGTCGATGAATGTCTGTACCCCTAAACATTCCATGACATTCTCCGGTGCCGATGGATAGGTAAACCGCACCAACCTCGCAATGTCTGCTTCGAATTCCTGCAAAGTTTCGTCGCGTTTTTGTTTGCGGTTTTTCAGCTGCGACTGGTACAGATGCTCCAAGTGTTCCAGGCCATATCTCATGTTCAATCGCTTTTTGAGTTGTTCAAAATCTTCGGTCTCTTCCACTGGAATGGTTTGGAGGATATCCATGGCGTCTCCTCTAAGGGCAAGAGTTAAATTCAACGCTTTTTCTTTCTCACTCCAGTTGTTTGCCTTTGATGCCGCCTCGAATTGCTTAAGATAGTTCGGCCATGACGTTTTACCATCGAATGTTGGCAGTTTCACTCGGCTGTTAATATAGTTTTCCCTTTTCGGTTTCAACTCTACTTTCTCTGCCAGTTCGTCGTTGTTCGGGGCTTGCCTAGTTGTAATATCCGGGTGATGACTAGTCTTCCTTTCGATTTCTTTGATTTTTTGTTCCATTTCTTGCCCCATTCTTTTAATCTTTTCTTCCATGGCAGAAATTTCATTTTTTATATCCGTCGAAATTTTATTTTCCATGTCCGACATTTTATTTTCCATTTTCTTGATATTTGATTTTAGAGGGGAAATTTTATTTTCGACTTCAGCGGCAATGTCCTTTTTCATTGACAAAATATCGGCCGAAATATCGTTCTTCATATCAGAAATCTTCTCATCCATATTAGCAGATATATCGTCCTTCATAGCAGATATTGACGAGATTATGGTGGAGGACTCGTCATTGAATAAGAATGCTTCTGGATCCAAGTCTTCACTTTCCAGTGCTATTTTCAGTCTTTCAACTAATTCACTCTTCTTACCGGACGTTTCCAACTCGCGATTCTCCAATTCTGCTTTTAGTTCCGTCACTTTCAGGTCACATAGTCTCTTAGCCATTTTTACGTGATTATTCATTTATATTATGTTATAATATTGTTATGTTATGTTATATTATTCATTTATAAATATGGTTTCGCCTTTTGTATCTGTCTCCAAATTTCTGGCAAACAATAGTTCTTCACGTATTTTCTCATCTTTAATAAACCTCACGTAAGATAGCAACAACGCTTCATTAGTTGGTAAAGTGGACTCATCGAGCTAAATTGAGAATTGACTAGTCCTCAGATGATTGCACAATGATTCTTCAATGTTTTCAGCCATTTCATCAATCCGTCTTTGCACAGAATTATTACTCAAAGGA